>PNEQ01115785.1:0-21448 GCA_003012365.1 Medauroidea extradentata
ACACTGGCTATGTATCGTTCCACGATTCTTCGTTTCCGTGCTCATGTTGTAGAATTATACAGCACTACTGTGACATCGTACTCACAATCCTACCGCACTGTTCTCACGTGGCACCACGCCGCACGCATGGAACCAGAACACAACACACTGTGCCACAGTATTATGGACGCTGCTGTGGCGCGCCACACCGTTTGCGCATAGAGTTCAAGGACGACGCAGCGGTAGTTCGCGTGTTTCCCGCGGGACTAGTTGCCGTGGTCGGGTAGTACATGTTTGACACACTGTCAGGCGGGATTGTAAACATGAAATAAAACTTTCACCGCGCGTTGTCGTCTATTCAGACAAATTACATTTTGTTAAAAAAAAAAAATATATCTTTCAAATTTTAAAAAGAAATCCTACAAATAGTGTGACAGTATAAGCCGTTCTTATTGTTAAGAGGGCGCTTTTTAAGACCACCTTGTCAAGATTGTTTCGGCGTTAGATGATAACTTTTATGTACGACTAGCTACTGCCCGCGACTTCGTTAGCGCGATTTTCACATTTAATGATTCTTTGAATCGTGCACACGTTCAATCTAAATACTTCAAATTATCTTAAAACAATTCGTGAAAGTAAGTGTTTGTATTCCCCATGTCTTTTTAAAAACTAAATTTTAAAAAGATAATAGATAAAGAAATAAAATTTACGCCGCATAAAATTTAATATAAGTAATAGTATTAACTCTGATAATATTACAACTGTTAAATATGTTTTTCAAAAAATTATATCTTACTAAAAAAAAGCTCCGAACCAAAACTTTTTCAAAAAATCCAAATGGTACAAAATGGTATCGTTCGTTAATTACAATTTAAGAAACATTTTATGTAAAAAAAATTCTTCACCAAAACTTGTGTGTGCTGTGTTCTGCCCCCCTCCCCCTTCCCCAACCAAACCCGTTTTGCCCTACTCTCCCATATGTGTGTGTGTGTTATATGTTGAAATCTGTACATCGTGTTTATTACTGACACGGTTACATTTACGACAACATGTGGTGCAAAGAATAAAATTGACAAGTAAAATATGTAACTGGAGATGAAGAAGTGCTGACTTTACCATGAACATCAGAGACCGCCAGGACGAGCCTAAGAGAATCAATAGTCGCACTGCTCGGTCGTGTTACCACTTGTTGAGGGGAGGAAGTGGAGGGGGTAGTTTAGTCAGCGCGGTGAGAGCGGGGAACTAAGGCAGTAAGCGGCGGGGCTGTCCCCTTGCAGGGCTTCCAACATACCCCCTTTCCCCCTCAAGTATCGCGGGCTGCTGGACCACGAGGCGAGCAGGGCTGTAATGCAGATTACCCCTGACACCCTGCAAGTGTCTGCAGGCTGACCAACTTCTCCGCTGTTCGCATCCCTCGCTCCAAGGCCGCTCTGGGTGAAACAGTTGGCGCTTATTGGAGGGGGTGTACTCTTAAACCAGGTAGGCAGTACAGCGATACATCCAGTGGCGTAACCAGGTATTTGTGTAAGAAGGGAGCTTAACCTGAGAATAGTATAATGAGCACCGATGACCCCTTTAAAACAAGAGGTTGTGGATGGGGGGACCCTCCTCGGGAAAACTTGGATGCCAAGGTGCAAAATAGTGCTTTTTTTTTTAGCAGATTCTCGCAACGAAACACTGCATATTATACTGGTCTAAATATTTTTAATATTTTATATGTTTTTTTTTTTTTTTTTTTAATTTTTTGAAGCTAATGAAGGAGGGGGTTAGAAGCATCAACCCCTCTAGCTACGCCCCTAGATACACCCCCTCTCTTATTTCAGATATATATATGAAATTATTTCAAGACGAGATTTGGCCAACGCTTTAGCTGAGGCCTCACAAACTATTTATAAAAAAAATCACATTCATAATTACATTCGGAAATCGCGCGGGTTCAAATTTGTGAACGTTCCATCCTCGTCTACTACTACGCCATTTGTACGTCAGGCAAGGTAGTGCAGGAGTCTGTACGGTTTTCATGCAGGTTTGCTATTGGTTCGAGTCTTCTAGGACAATTTTGAAATAACAATTACGAAGTATCGATGAATTTTATCGAAACATAGAAAACATATCAGAAGTATGAGAAAAAGAAGCATGGTATTATTTTTATATTTATACAGAGTACAAGACAGAAGATTAAACAAATAGATATTCAAATATTTGTGAGATAAGAAGTCAACAATAACTTGGATTCACAGAGTATACAATTCAGAAAAAATAATGTAACCAATGAAGAAACAACTGACAGAGAAGAGTAAAAGGAAAACGTGTTGAATATGGAAGGATTAAAAAGTAGGAGAGTGAAAAAGACGGGTCTGAAGTGGTCAGAAACAGGAAGAAGAAATAACACAGCGAATGCATGAAAGAATGCTGAAAGAAAATAACAAAGAATAAAACATTTAAATTTGCACATGATCCTTAGATGGCCCATCCAAGAGGGAAAAAAAGTTGCTCTATCACGATAGTAACGCTCATGCACAGGAGAACGTTTTCTATCATCCTTTCAAATATTTCCCGAAATTTCCATGTGTCTGTTTATAATCATTTAAGGAATGGTTTACCAGTCAGGTAAGTAGGCGCATTACTTAGTTTACAGTACTCCATAAAAAACCTTCAAAATAAAGAATGTACAGCTGTACCGTACATCCTCAACCAATATAATGAGCCAAGTATTAAATTTTTTACTTATGCGTCACACCTTTATAAATTTCGATGTTTTAAACATTTGTTGTACGTCTCCAGCCACTATCACCATATTGGAAAAGCAAAGAAAATAGGAAAACCAGGAGAAAAGAAATGTTCCATTTTTTTGCATTACACATGTTTCCACTCCTTACAATTCATGATGGGAGTATTTGTATTTGAACACCATGGAGCTAGATATTCATGTAGCCTAAGAAGTGATGATTCCATGCTTGTAATATACGTGCATTAGAATTCGTGACAACATAATACGCATCAGAAACAAAGCGAATTTTGGGATTATGAAAGACGTTCACAAAGGTTCTCTGCAAAGAATTTCGATCACATGTCTGGTGTTCCATGGTACTTTACAGCCTAAAAATTCCGTTCTTCAGCAGCAAAACAAAAAAGTAAATCTGAAGTGTTTGAAGCTCATCCAACCGACTCATGAACTTCCAAATCGTTTCCAAACAATGTTAATGAAAAATGCACATGTTTATATATAAAAATGTACGCTTACGACAGCCTTCGGTAGCTAAACGAGCACCGCAGAAGAATGTTTCCTTCATCATACAAGTGATAAACGTCATTTTACGCAACACAAGAGCAGGCAAAACTCGTGTACGAAATACCAGTCTCATACCGGGTCTTGAATGAGAAATTCTCGTCCACAGTGAATCTCGTACAAGTTAAGAACATAGAACATGTGCTTTGTTTTATGCGAGACCCTGCGTGTTACATGGAGCGACGGATTCAATTGGTCGTTCTAAGTTGATCATGTGACAAATTGTGAATCGACATTAGTGATCGGAGTAATCAAAGCGAGTCATGTGTCGATTATTTACGCACTTTTATAAACTGTACACCGTGGATACTGGAATAAACGTGCAAAGAGCACTGGCCTATATACCCTATACTCGTTCGAGCAGACTCGATTATGATAATGGCTTCCGTTCTTCGTACATTTGAGTGCACAAACTATAGAGTAGTGGGAATATTTAACAATTGACCTTACATCACTGGTTGAAAACGTCAGGGGGTGGCCATGCCTATAGAAATGTATGCGCACACATGAAGCCGGCTTTTTTGGGTGTCACATCATGACGACCTCATGATCATTGACATATCATTACGTGATAAGTAGAGGTACGTCAATTTCGCAAATACATTCCAGGTTAGGTTGAACGCCAAAATATATACTTCATAATCACGTGTGTGATTAGCTGGCGGCTGTCACGTAACGCATTTGACTACTGCAAGCCAGTAGTAAATAAGGAAATGATTCATAGAGCTATCGCTTGTAATGTTGTAAGCCAATGAATAATTGAATGTATACAGAGCGTGTACAGGATTGAGCAATCTAGGCTACTGCCAGATGAATCCGCGAAATTGACGTACCTCTAGTGATAAGTTCGTTATCAAGCCCTTCTTTCAAGCAAAAACTAGTTAACTAATGTTATTAGTTACATAGTTTAATTGCTTTAACATCCTACATGTTTTTTTTATTATTTAAAGGTAAAGTGAATAAACAGAAATGTTAATAATATGGAGGAAACAACAAAATGCCTCAGCGCCATATTGTGACGCCCTTAAAAGTGGCTTCAAATACGCCACAAGACGCCGTCTCCTGACTATTCTTACTGCCATGGAAAACGTCCTTCCGCCGCGCCACACTAACTGCTGGCTAACACCGGAAGTTAGATGAGCACACAATAGCTTGCAGTCCAGTCTGCTGTCAGATAATAGCGCGTAGCTTGCAGATCTCTGTAAATGAGGCAGGTGACATTAGCTAGTTCAATGACCTGCATGTCATAATCCATTATCCTGTGTATACTCAAGCCCCGACCATTTGTCCACTAGCTGTTCCTCACACGAACAGCAGACAATTAGGGATCTCTGTTTTTTTTTTTTTTTTTTTTTTCGCGGAAAGTATTTTGCCCCACTTTGTTTCGGTGTCTTACGTACACATCTGCAGTTCTGCTTTGTGGTCAGTAATTGGATGTTTTAACTCTCACGAACCTGGGTATTCTACCGGTGAATCACACACGTGTGGTGTTTCAGGAACGTAATTGTTTATTGACTCAGTCAAATGAGATACGGCTCTTCACATAGACACTGTCAATGACCATGAAGCAAAATTGCAGATGTGCACGTAAGGCACAGAAATAAACTGGGGCAAAATTCTGTAGAACAGGGGTCCTTACAAACAATGAAACAATAGACGGAACTTGAGTATGCACTGGACAGTAGATTTTAACACACAGGTCATTGAAATAGCAAATGTTTCCTTTCCCTACCTATAAATAACACAAGTAGGCCCTATGTGAAACAATGTTATTTAAAGTGTGCTTATATTTGTTTTGAAACTAAATATGAATATACAAGTTGTCCATAAATTATCTTTACAACTTTAGACTTTAATAACTTTAAAATTATACAAGAGAACAACAAACGGTTTTCAACATGCGGCAAGATAACTCCTAAAGGTTTTTTACGCCCCTTGTCAAGACTGACGCAAATAATGACTTTCTGAAAACACATTTATTTCACCGATGAGTCAACTTTTCATCAGTCAGGCAAACAGAATCGTCATAATGTTCGTATCTGGGGATCAGAACTGCCTCATGTTACATGTGAAATGAAAAAAAAAAAAAAAAAGACAGTCCCAAAATCAATGTGTGGTGCGGACTTGTGCATGATTGCATCATTGGTCCATTATTTGTCATTGAGTTTACAGTCACAAGTGGTGTTTACACGGACATGTTGTCAGAGTTTGTTGTGCCACAACTGGACCATCTGCAACTTGACGTCATTTCCGAGCTGGATGGGACACCATCTCACTTGGCCCCAATTGTCCGTCAATTTCTGAGTGAAAAGTTTCCGAACAGGTGAATTGGATGAGATGGTCCGATTAGATGACCGTCGCGATCACCTGGCATTACCCCACTTGACTTCTTCCTATGGGGTTTCGTGAAGGATTAGGTATACCGAACCAAGGTAACAGACATGCATTCGTAATGCATTTCATCATGTCAATGTGGAGATGCTGGACCATACATGGAGAGAAATTGAATACCAACTGGACATTACTCGTCCACTAGGGGTGCACACACTGACGTGTATCAATAAGGAAGCAAAAACTTTATGTGTTATCTTGTTACGTGTTGAAAACCGTTTGTTGTTATCTTGTTTATATTTAAAGTTATTAAAGTCTCAAGTTGTAAAGATAATTTATGGTCATCCTGTATTTCTTAACACGATGCCTACTGAATATTGAAATAGGACATAAACACTTCTCCTCGGAAGGAGGCATGTTAAAAGATATCTGTGTGAAATTTGTGCGATTGGTAGAGCCACAATTTTATGGCGAAAATATTTTTGCACCAGTTTGTTTAACGTCCTCACTTGTACATCTGTACCCTCTGCTTCGTGGTCAGTGATTGGATGTTTTAATTCCCACTTGTCTTGGGGTTCTACTTGAAAGTCACAAGACGCACGTCTCAATTGCCGTGTTCTTGTTGGTGCAGTCCAATTAGAGACGTGTCTCAACAAAGACACACTGCCAATAACCATGAAGCACAACTGTCGATGAGCACGTAAGACGTTGAAGCAATTGATGCAATATTCTTTTCACGACAAAATCGTGCCTCTATTGATTGGTATTGTTTTGATATTCTTGGTCGAGAGTTTAAATGAGAGGTCTCGTAGAATATTAAAGATTACGTCACGTAGATACTACTTGGTGGCATATTCCCTAACTAAGTATTACCACTTTCTGTAAAGTGAAAATAATAGTACACGTAGGGTATATGTGCATGTTTCTGCGTATGGTATGCTTCGTCGTTAGACGTTATAATTTATTTTGGTAAACATACAAATTTTTCTGTTGCTCGCACAATGTACCACGAGCAAAGATTTTGTTGGTAATTTACAACACGTCTTACCAGTTTTTAGTTGAATGTACCACGATTTATTACTGATAAGTTCGTTAGAGTTGGCTGAAGCTGGAGAAACTATAGCGTACGTAAACACATATTTACGAAAAAAATTTGTTAACTTTAGGGATTATACATGTATGCTTATATGTAGCGTAAATGAAATATTATTAGCTTAATCCGAATAACGAAAATGTATATAACAATGTCAGAAGTATAACATTAAAAACGTGGAATATCGTTAGTTTTAGGACTTATATTTATTTTTTCTTTCTGTCTATTATGAATTGGCCTCGTAGGATAAACTGAGAGGAAAGTATTATTGTATTTCTGTTCTGATACAACAGGGACAACAGTCCTGTTTAGTTGTCGGTACTGTCTAAGATTGTATCTACAAAAATTTGCTCTGTAAAAGGAGCAAAGAGCATATTTCTTTTACAGAACATAGTCACTTCTACATATCAGATTGGTTTAGACACAATCCAGATAGTACTGACAGTAAAATAGGACTTTAGACCCTATTTTAAGGTAGTATGGTAACTACAATACTTATTTCAGTTTAGATGGCTAAAGTGTGCCTTACAATATAAACGGCTGTGATTTTTACCACCATTGGTAATGTTTTATATGGGTAAATAAAATAATTTTACCTTACCTGATAGGTAATGTTATAATACAACTAACTGAATCATTTATGTTCTGTACGTATCCTGTTAACTAAAACATAGGCTACTCTGCTTTTGCGTTTTCCTATTCTCTTTAGTTCTCTTTGGCATCGCATTAGAGTATGTCCAAAAAACTACATCCATTTAAATAGAGAGTCAAAGTTCAACAAAATCTACGTTGACCAGTTTTAGAGGTTACTCTTTCAAACAAAAATAGCATGCGTAACATTTCTGGATTTTAGGATTAATTTGCGCCCGTTTTGAGTAAAATAGGCTTATCAGTTATGCTGGTAACTTCTTGTTTATTGTAATACTTACCGTAAAACTTAGTGACAGTTGGGGATGACTTTGTGACACTTAAAATGTAAATTTTGTGGTCGTGTAGTAAAACATGTTATATTTTAATGAGTGGTTAAAATTAGGGTTTACAATACTCAAATAGTGTAGTAATAAAATATTTATATTGTCACAATGTCACCCCGGCTGTCACAATGTATCCCAGGTTTATTGAAATATAAAAATGGGAATTTAAGGTTCATACTTCAAAATGAGAATTATTAGCCTAGCCTAATATAATTTTTATTTGAATTTCTATCTCAATATTTTTAAGAAAGGAAACTTTACCAGAACAGAGAGTGGAAAGGGTAACTAATAAAAGGATTTGACAAGGTATCAATAAAAGCGTGTTCCGGTGGATGATCGTTCATTGTTGCTTATCACACTTGAACTTTCTCAATTTGTGACCAGAGTTACGAGTAGAGACCTGAGAAATTCGCGTTTTCGTTTAGGCACAAGCTACACTTCAAGCAACTGTAAGGTCATGTAACTTTCGCAATTGGCCCTTGATTTATTCGACACCTCTTACAGGGCGCCTGGCAGCCAATGAGCAGCTGTTATTTGCTTCAGTATTCTTGAAGGCTAGCCTACAGGTGAGAGAACCCGCGAATTTTTCCGGTCTCTAGTTATGAGAGATACGACAGTCTGTGTATATCTGGTTACATAACAACGTTCACCCTCCACAGCCTCCACTGACCGTATAAAATATAGGTCGTTCGGGATAAAGTGAACACTAAATATTTAACCTTGGAAAAACAGCACTAGCCGTTACTGCAAATTATTCAACATTAGTTTCCTTACTGCCTGTATGGTTGGCAGCGAAATTCTTCTAATATATAAAATTCTCGTGTCACAGTGTTTGTTTCCATTCTCCTCCGAAACGACTTAACCGATTTCAATGAAATTTTGTATATACATTCAGTAGGTCTGCGAATAGATTTTTATTTATTTTTTATACTCCTAGGTGCTATTGTTTAGTAAATATTTTTTAATTTAATATTTTAGAACCAGGTCGATAACTGTGTAAGTGATATTGATCAATTATCCCCACGAGCTGATACTAGTCTATCCCCACCAGTTGTCGCTGCTGTATTATTATTATTTATTTATTTATTATTAGACCTCTTCCACTTATATACTACATCCTTACACACTTACAATAAGTTATTTATGTGACAAAACAACGTTTGTCGAGGCAGCTAATTTTACTATAAAAGTACAAAAAATAGTGCAAAAAAATCAACCAAAATCCCGTATTTGTACATTACATAACTAATAATTATTATTTTTTAATCAAACTTATACCGGCTCCTCTCGACTACAAAATTTGTCTTGCACGCACAATCACAAAGTTCCGTGTCCAGCGAGGTAAGATATTTCCCGCCGTTTGCGGTTACGCGCGGAAATATATGAAACGGATAAAAATAGAACTTAAAACAGGGCTTTTCTGAGTGCTCACTTTATCCCGAACCGATTATATAAAGAAGAGCACACAACTGTTAATTATTATACAGTGTGCAGACCGACATGATATGATGCGGACTACATTATTTAATTTAAGAAGAGGGTTCACGCCAAATTTTAATTGTTTTAACAATAACTTTTACATTTGCACGAGCCATGGTTTGATTTGTACACATATATTGATTAATTTTTACAGTAATGAATATTTTTTAGCTTTCCTTATTTTTTGTATAATGGCGTGTAAAAGCCCAAATCTGCATAAAACTGTTATTCGCACTGTCGCGCAAAGCGGCTGACATCTGGTGGCAAGTTTACGAACTAGTGAAGACGGTATCAACAAATGTTTTGCCGTTTACGGCAATGTAAAAGTTAATATGTATTTTAGAGTTTTATCGCGTTGAAAGCAAGTAACTTGAGATGTTCTGAATTTTCAAATATTAAAAATAGTCTGAACTTGCCTTGTTACCGCATTAGTTAATGATAAAAATCTTTCAAAACATTATTATCCAGGTCACAGTTGCAGATGCTTCGTGCTCGGTAACTTCAACATGAATGATTTATGTGTATGTTTGAAATTTAACAAAAAAAAAAAACGTAAAAATTAAAGTAAAATTACATACGTAAATAAAAAAAAAAGTACTTGTTGAAATTTCTTAATTTTGCAGACGTCCCTCATTTTGCTGTTTCACGTGTTTAATTTATAACGCTTGGGGTGATTGTCAACGTATATTTACATAGAAAATTCAGAAATTAGCTATGTATGCTATTTACAACGTCAGGGAAAAAAGGCAGACAAATAGAACATATGACTCCCGAACATGACATTTGTATCCAAAAACATATTTTTTACTGCCAAAACTTTGATAAACAGGCAGCAAAAGTTCTCTACACAATCAATACTTTCATACATTTCTTTTGGCGGATGAAACATACTTTTATTTCACCCGGTACGCACAAAAATTAAAAACTTAAATACAAATACAAGCAAACAAATAGCCAGGTAGCTTTGTTGATGCCGTCTTTGTCCTCCATTTTGTCGCATGCAGTGCTGCACTCTGTAGGAAGCGACGTCGCGAATATACAAGACAGGAAAACCACTCATAAAAACGAAATAAAACACGCTGAACTACAATATCAGGGCCACGGCAAGATACGGATAAAAACATGACTGAATTGTTTTATATAATTAAGAAAAATGGGTGAATTTGAATTTAAAATTGCCAATTTTCTGTACTTTATTTAAATACAAAAAAGTCTTCTCCGATTGAGAAGGGGTAAGAATTTGTAACAATATTATCGTTTTTGCATGGAGTGTTGCTCATCTCTTTTGCTTCCAACGAGTGTCTGGGTTTTCTGATCCACGTGAATAAATGCAGGTGAATAAATTATCACTGCTTATTATTTCTGTAATTGTAATAAGCGCACAGGAAGTTGAGTTATGCTAATTTTCGCCACCCTGCTTTCCGAAGCGAGAGAATTGCGAACGTACAGCATAGAAGAAAAATAAGAAATAAGATATTTCTTATCTGTAGTCAGAATTCACAGAATAGCAACGGAAGTGTAGGTCTATACAGAGTGAGCTATGACAGTTTTATAACTCTTGAAAAAATGTTAGTCGAATTAGTTTTTCTACTTGCCCGTAAATTTAACACGACGGGAGCAATGCTGACTTGAAAATCGAGTTTCAATATTCATTCCATTTTTTGGGCTGTTTCGACGTTATTCAGAGATCTGTTGCTTAATATCAATAGCATTTTTTTTTAAATATATTTTACTATGAACTTGTATTTTACAGTAAATTTTCTGAGTAGCATCACTCCTATTATAATTCACCTTACGGCCAAATTTAAAACACATTTTCGACCAATTTTTTCATAAGCTATAATTAAGGGCTTTCGGCCCAAGTTTCTCGGCTTTCGAGAGAATTATTTTTTAAAATGCATACGAGAATTAATATCGTAAAATCGCTTCGTAAATTTTTTGCAAATTGGTTTTACTATGCAATGTAATTTTTCGAGACAAACTGTATGACGAGCAGAGTTAATTTATCAATTAAAAGGAAATTTCGATAATTAACTAATTAGCGTTTATTTTACGTCTTCTGACTCGAAAAAATTAGAGTATGCAGTTTAAATCAGCCATAACAAAGTAACGAAGCGATTTTACGATATCGGCTCCCATTTATGCTTAAAAAAAATAATTGTCGTTAAACGCGAAGAAACTCGGGCCCTTGCCCTTAAGAACACTTGCTTATCACAAAAAAAATATTATTGAACCACATTGTTTCAATGCCTTACGTGAACACCCACAAATCTGCTTCGTGGTCATTGATTGGATGTTTTAAACTCTCAGAGTCTTGATACTCTACCGGCCAATCACAGACATGCAGAGCCGCAGTAACCTTGTTCTGATTAGCACAGTCAAGTAAATGACGCCTCTACACGATGACACGCTGCCAATAACCTCAGAGCATAGTTGTATATGTGCACGTAAGATATTAAAACAAAGTAGTCCACGCGAAAATCACGTGTTCTTAGCTATTACCGTGTTGGCCTTGCTCAGCCGGTATGTAAGTAACTTGAACTGAGTTTAAACTAAACAATATTTGGTACGTAGAATGTTGAATGTGTAAATATGGCCACTGGAAATAAACTAGTAATAAAAAAATTTACGTAAACGCAAACGAGTGGGGCATTACACTAAATTACAATGAAATGGCAAAACAAATTTCTACATTCGGTAAATTCTATTGTATGTTTGATGATACACGCTGTATCACTCTAGTAAACAACCAAGTGAAGTTAGACCAAGTTTGAACAAATTGCTGATGGGTAGAGACATTCAAAATTCGCGTTATTTTCTGGCAACAAACGAGACTCCAAGTGACTATAGACTCGTTCTACGTCCCCCGCTGGCCGATATTGTCGTGACTTGCCGCGGAGAATGCCTACACGGTAGAGAGGCCAATCTCTGTAAAAACTTAACACATGTAAATGAGAACACATAAAAGTTCGTGGCCAATTGAATCGCAGATTATGCTCTGTGATGTATAGGAAAGTGTAGTTTAGTCTGCTACCAAATGATAACGCGAATTTTGCATGTCTCTACTGATGGGACGGTAATTTTATTTATATATACTATGTCAAATAAAATTTGAAATAATTGTATTGCGTCATAAAAATAACATATTATTTTACGAGAATAAGATAACAATTTTGCTGCGTTTTAATTTTGTGGATCTTGCTTGAAATTTAATATATATGTATATATATATATATATATATATATATATATATATATATATATATATATATATATACACACATACATACACACACAGTATTCGTTGGGAGAACAGCTAATACTATAAACTAAATTAAATCCTCATCAAGAGCTGAGGCGTGTTTTAAAGGAAATGCTATATTGCAACCGTGTAAATTCAAGAATCACCCACTGAAAACATATTGGTTCTCTTTACAAATTTCTTAAGACAGTGTTTTTTATATTTTAGAATGCAGTTTTGGACATTTTCAATCAAAATGCAACCTTCGTTTTATTTTCTTCAAAACTGTGCTACGAAAACTTTTAAAAATTGTAGAAGTCAAAGATTGCTGAAAATAAATATTTCTTAATTAATTTGTTCCATGTTGAGTTTTAAAAATAATGCTAGAAACGTTTTACCGTGGTACGCAGTAAATTTTTATTTTTGTATCTGGAAACTTATCATAACCTTTATTCTCTCTTATTCAACAAACCATTGTTCCTTGTGCCAAACCTACATAGAGCATAACACTATAAAACAAATACTGAACCTTCATTGAAATTACTCAACTTTTCGGCATTAGATTAAATGACATTTCCTTCAAATAAATATAATTTATACTCCATTAGGTATGTAATCATTGCTTCATAGTGTGCGAGCGCATGTCAAGGTCTTAATTTTACTCATAGACAAAGAAGATGATTTTACTGTTTTCTTGTCATACAAAAAGTAACACCAAATATCGTAAAAGGACAATATGGGAAAGTACAGCCTTTTAGCATTGTTAGATCGGGAAACGTTTTATCAACGGCGTGAAATGGAAACACTGGCAACATTTGCATTCTTACATTTCTGTGGTGTTTATACATTTACGGACTAAATAATTTAGAAATTATTTCTCGTAGGCTAATAGTATTAGAATGTATTTTTAATTTTAGCTTATCAAAATAATAACTGAAAGAGCATTCTTATATTCTAAAATCATAATTACATATCAATTTGTAAATAACAAAATATATAACTACAACTACCCATAGAGCAATGTGCTACTGCAGAAGGAACAGCGCTCATGTCGGCGTAAACTGTAATTAAATAACATGTCTCCTGTGTTTCTTCTGACTTTCCTATATTGTCCTTGTACAATATTTGGTAACACATTCTCGAAACAACGGTAACTTTGTGATTACATGGAGAACGTTTTGTGATGTTTTGAAAAGTAGAAGCAACGGCAAAACTTTTAAAAAATTTTAAAAATCTAGGGATAGTAAAAATTTGCGAGTTCAATTACTTGCACGTTATTATCCACAGTTCTATGTATACTCAAGCCCTGACCATAAATGTCTACTAGACGCGCTGAACTCGCGAAAAGGTATTTTCCCTATAGAGAACAGAGATTGTTTGCGTGTATATTTACAAAAGTATTTCGACGTACGTTAGCTCACGTAATTTACTTTCACTGTAAGTTATTACAGTTATATGATTAAAATAATTTTTACTATTTGTAGGGACGAAAATCTAAATTTGCGGCTTATACGTGTACCGTTAAGCGGGGTTACTTTGCCTAATTTTGGGGTTACTTTGCGCTACATATTTTTGTTGTAAGTGAAGGTTTGTAGAGTCGCAACTTGTTGAAGACTCGCCTTTCATAGATTTAATAATAAAGACTACTTTAGTGTGACAATTATCCCGGAATTCCAACAAAGAACGAAATAAATGTAATGGTACAAAGTTACCCGCGGGGATGCAAAGCACGTAATTAATTAAATCTAAGATAATTATTTGAGAGAGTTGCATGTCAATTATTGCCTTAAAACTGAGGAGTGTTGGTAATAAATGAAAGAGAGAATTCTTTTTTTTTAAGCGTTTATAATTAGGTGTCCCAAGTGAAAAGTGTCACAGCAGGACTGAAGGACTGGGGAAGAAAGGAAGTAAGGGGGAGGGTAGATAACTTGGCCAGTGTGTGGAGACCCCTCTAGTTGTCACGGTGGTTACCCCCTGGCGGGTGACTCGGAGTGACAGCAGCCACCCTCGTGGCACGGGGTTAATGAAGTCTCGCGCGCATATTGCCTTCTGACATCTCACCCTTCCTCTCCCCATATCATCACTTCAACCCCTACTAGCTGCGTCATGTACACCATCTATGGCATTGGTCAACTATCACAATAACTCTACAACTCCTGTCACTCTAAAGAAAACTTCGTTCACACCCAACTATAAAACAAAGCTTAAAGCCACCAATGTTTACATGTGGGTTAAACAAACGTTAACTCACTGACAGAGCCACGATTTTATGTAGAAAAGATTTTAGCACAAATTTGTTTGATTGCCTCATGTGTACATCTGCAGCTCTACTTCGCGGCTATAGGTAGAGGCGTCGCTCACTTAACTGCGCCAATTAGAACTACGTAAGTTACTAAAACCCCGCACGTATGTGATTAGTCGGTAGAACCTCGAGATACTGACATTTAAAATCATTAAATCACTGACGATGAGGCACAGTTGTGTGGTAGATAAATGAACGCTGAAAACATCAATTGATTTCTATGTTTTTTTCGAATCCAATATGGGTAAAATACTCAATGACGATAATGGTATTTGCCAACTTTATGAGTAAATATTTATCCAGAATGACTAATTAGTTACGCGTGATCTCTTGCGCCGCAGTTAAATGCGCGAGGTTCCAGTATCAGAGATTGTGCCTCAGAAGTTTGTAACACTGGAAACAATTTTGTTTAAAACGTCGGCTAAAGTTATTGTCTAGGATTGCTATTGTTTAATTTTCGCAAATTGACTTCAAGAAACGTACAATTATAGATTAATGATTTTTAGCGTTGAATTATGTGCCACGCCGTCTTAAAGGCGCGGTCTACCGCAATTTTCATCATCATTAATTTATTTTTTATTTGTACCAGATATTTTTTCCCTTATTTTAGACACAAAATGTGACTTAATTTGGCTCTTATGAAATTTTTTTATTTCTCATAATTTTCGCCTAATGGCTTGTTAAAGTCATATTTTGCATGTTTCCGTTTTAAGGACTACACTAAAACCAACTGATATACCAAACTCAAAGAAATCACAGCGGATAAATACATTGCAGGCTACAATGACACGCTCATAAAATTAAAGAATAAAAATTAATTGTATTTAAAAAAAATATTGAGTTTTTAAAATTTTTATTTTCAGTTTCGACATTTTTTGCCTTAACATACATCGTCTGGAGGTTAACCTCGCAAATCCCAGACGTGCTGTGTCACAGTTATCCATGTACTGATTGGCACAGTCAAATGAATAATAACTCTGCACAAAAACACTCTGCCAATAGTCATGAAGTTGAGCTGCAGGTGTGCACGTAAGGCAATGAAACAAAGTGGGGCAAAAATCTTTTTGCGAAAACTACTGCGCCCTATGACTAGTTGCTTCTTTATTATTGGTATAACGCTCTTCAGAAGCCATCAAATATTTCAAGAGCCCATCGTGAAAGTGAAATAAACTTACAGTTGTTTAATGCCTAGCTTTAGTCCAAAAGAAAATACGATTTTTGTCAACCATGTAATGATATGTTCAAGTTGTTTGTAAAATATTGCGTAGTTATCTGCAAGCCCATACGCCGACATCAACTTGTATAACCTTCACTGGCTACCGACATCTAGAGGTACGATTATTTCGCTGATTTATTCAAGGTCACATTGAACGTCAAGATCGTTTACTTCACTGTCACTTCTGTGATTGGACGACTGCAAGCTAATAGTAAATACGTAAGTAATTCGTGGGGATACTACGCGTTATACGCTTGTATGGTAGAACCACTGAGTTTGATTAAATGAATTTCATACCACATTTTATTATTACCTTACGCGAACACCAGTTATTGGATGTTTTTAACTCGGAGTGAATTTTGGGTTCCACCGGCAAATCATAGATGTGCGGTGTCTTCAGTAACCACATTCTCATTGGCACAGTTAAATAAGCGATGCATCTGCACTAAGAAATGCTGCCAATTACCGTGATGCAGAGCTGTAAATGTGCACGTGAGGTAGTGAAACAAGTTGCTGCAATATTATTTTCACTACAAGGAAGTAACTCTACCAATAGTTAGAGGCACGAATATTTCGCGTATTGATTCTAGGTCAGGTTGAACGTCAATAATGTATACTTCACTCCTCCTCCTATTATTAGACGAGAACGGTTTTAACACACATTTAACGACTGTAAGCCAGTTATAAATAAGGAAACAAGTCGTGGAGATATCACGTACTACATGTTTGTTCTGTTAGAAGCCAATAGATAATCGTCTTCAGCCGGTACACGTATGGAACTGAGAAGTCTAAGCTGTTGTCAGATGAATACGCGAAATACTCGTGCCTCTACCAATAGGTAGAGACCTGAATTATTCGCGTTTTCTTTTACGTGCAAGCTAGATTTCCAGCAACTAAAGGTCTGTATCACGTTCATAATTGGCCGCTGACTTACTCGACACTTCCTGGAAGTAGCTGAGCCAATAATAAGACTGTAACAGAATACAGGTCCATTTCACAGTGTCAGCGAGCAGCTGATAAACAGCTGTTGTCTGTACGATTTCACCAATATTCTTGGAGGTAGGCGTACAGATCAATGAACCCGCGAATTCTTCAGGTCTCTACCAATAGGTAGAGACACGCAAAATTCGCGTTATCATTTGGTAGCAGACTAAACTTCACTTTCCTATACATAACAGAGCATAATCTGCGATTCAGTTGGCCACGGACTTTTATGTGTTGTCATTTACGTGTGTTACATCTTTACAGAGATTGGCCTCTCTACCGTGTAAGCATTCTCCGCGGCAAGTCACGACAATATCGGCCAGCGGGAGACGTCGAACTAGCCTATAGTCACTTGGAGTCTAGTCAGCTGTCAGGAAATATCGCGAATTTTGCATGTCTCTACCAATAGGTAATGTATTGAGACAGGAATAATTCGCAGGTTCACTGATCTGTAAGCTAGCCTCCAAGAACATGTGTGTATTCAAGCAGTCATTATCTGATCACTGGCTGGACGATGACGCAGTGATATGAGCCTACATTTAGTTACTTCTGTACTACTGGCTAAGCCACTTGCAGGAAGTGTCAAATAAGTCATGGGCCAATTGCGAAAGTGGCACGAACTACAGTTGCTGGAATTCTAGCTTGGCGCCAAAAGGAAAACGCAAATTTTTCAGGTCTTTAGCAATGTAGACAGTGTCAAGTACATGTCTAAGCTGCTGGAAGATGAATATGCGAAATAATTATGCCCCTACTAATACCACAACGTCAATTGAAACGGCGAATTAAAAAACAACCCAAGTCCAAAACCAAGATTGTTCAAAAGAAGGGAATTAACCAAATAGTACAAAACTACGTCCTTCATCTGGCCTCTAATGAAGCAACGAAAAAGAAAATGTTGTGTTTGATCACATCATTCAGAGAAACCAAGTTCATGTGACACCTTACAGGAACAATAGGCCTACAATTTTGGTGAATGTGTGGACTTGTGTGGTTTTTGAAATCACTGTTTCAATTCATAACTGATATGTTCGTATGTCTTGTATAGGGGCGCAAGGTTTTTTTTACCGGTTTGTTTCAACGACTTCCTAGCACATATGTGCTTCGTGGATATTGGCAACGTGTCTATGCAGAGATGGCTTGTATTTGATTGTACTGATAATAGTCTAAGGTTAGTGCGGCACTGCGCGTCTGTGTTTTGCTGGTAGAACCTCCAGACACAGAGAGTTAAAAACATCCAGTCACTAGGGCCAGGAACATTTCGCGAATAGAATTTTGCCCCAGATAGTTTCTACTCCGCCACGATTGTGGTAATGCGGAGTGTTGTACGACTGACATGATAGTATGCACCATAGCGTGGTCAACATTTCTATGCGGGTTGCTGCGGTCTTGTTGAAGATCTGTATACATGGGCGGTGAGCGATCTTGCGTATGTGTGCTGTTGTAAAATTGTTATTTTACTAGGTATTACACATGTTTAGAGGTACGTCAATTTCGCAAATACATTCCAGGCCAGGTTGAATGCCAAATATATATACTTCATAATCACGTGTGTGATTAGCTGGCGGCTGTCACGAAACGCATTTGACTACTGCAAGCCAGTAGTAAATAAGGAAATGATTCATAGAGCTATCGCTTGTAATGTTGTTAGCCAATGAATAATCGACTGTGTCCAGAGCGTGTACAAAACTGAGCAATCTAGGCTACTGCCAGATGAATCCGCGAATCGACGTACCTCTACACATGTTTTTTAGTGGTAGGGTGGCTGTAGTCAGAGGTGGGCACTTTATGCTGGAACTAGTAATGTGGTTATGTTAAAGGGTAAGGATTACGATTAAATGAAATAAGTTAATATAATTATCGTGGGTTTACTCTACATAGTTTAGTTACAAAATACTACACGGTTGTACTGCATAATTTAGATAGGAGGGGAGCGGCTGTTTAAATATTTACGTTGGTCTACCATATGATGGGTGACCCTTTGGACACCTTAGACCTCACCGTTAGCATGATGCCGGAGACTGATGATGATGATGTCGGCTATCGACGGACGGCGGCACGTCGTGGGTCCTGACCCAGGACCATCCTGGCGAGGTAGTGACGGCTGGAAGGCTTGAAGGAGACAGACCCCGATTCCCCCGATACATTGCGTTATATTGACACACTTCAGTGGAGGTGGTGAGAATCGCTGAGGCCCTTGTCTTGTGCAACCCCTGACCTGATTGCACTGCCGTCGTCGCTAGCCCGTCCTCCTGGCGAGGCTCTTGGTAATCATAACAGTACGCTCAGCATCTCCGTTGTTTGGCTGTCGTTGTAGACGGTTAAAGTTGTCGAATTAAATAAGGTCAACCCTGAAAGTAGCCAAATCAACGTTATGCCTACCCGTCCAGTGAGTTTGGTACCTGTAGGTAAACGTATGCAGGAACATTGCAATGAGCTCCTCGTCACTGATCGGCAGTTAAAAATGCATCTCCGACACATGATATTCCAGCGTTCTGTGCAAAACTGCAATTCTGCTTCATAGTCAACAGTATTGTTCATTGGGGTTGTACCTTTTACAACTTCTACACCCAGAAGTGTAGTTGGATGCAGTGGGTGTAGATGGCCGGAGACCAAAGGTGTAATAAGTGCAGAAAGTCAGCATGAACGCCACACTTTGGTTGTAACACCCAAAACGTCACCTCCGGCAAGAAAAAAGCTAAGCTGGGTGTAGAAGTTGTAAAATTTCTAGCTATAGGTGTGGGCCGCCTAAACAAAGGTAGGTTACGAATGGACGTTTTAAATCTCACCTGTCTTGAGGCTATATCCATTTATCAAATACGTGATATGTCGCAGTAACCTCACTGTGAGTGGCGCACACTAATGAGAGACGTTACATCACATAGACACGCTACCAATAACTATGAAGCACAGCCACAGAATATTTAGGAATACAGAAGTGAAATAGTCGGCAGGAAGGCGAACTCAGTCACTCACGCCAGCAAAATGGCTTCCCTGGCCAGCAACATGGCGGAAACACCTACTGCCAATCAGCGTGAGGCAGCTGCTCTGCTAGTCGGCAGCCAGGCCAATAGGAAACCTGTAGTAACATGCAGGAGTCAAACAGACACGGGGCTGGAGTCTACAGCCTCGGGCAGCCAATAAGCGACCAAGTTCGCCTATATCAATCGAGCCGCCACGTCATTTCACGTCTGTATTACTATTTAGTCTGTGGCACAGCTGCAGAAGAGCTCGCAAGGCACTGAAACAAACTGGAGTAACATTCTTATCCAGAAAAGTTCACGGACCTACCCAACGGCTAAGACAGGAGGGGGGTCCGGGTTCAAACCCAGGGGCGTCATTTGGGCCACAGGGGGGGGGGGGGAGATAATTCCCCGCTTGATTTAGAATTTTAAGTGTATAGTGTAACATAGCGCCTGCTTCATATTACAGGTATGTATAAATGTAATTTATTAGTCTTTGACGGCGCTGGAATCGTCTATTTTTACTTTGTCTATGCAAATACTATCCCCGAGCCAGAACCATGGAGGTATAAGTCTATGGAGTGGAAGCCTTTGAGCAAATTTGAAGCCGGCCAACAGACGACGTTTAAAGACAAGGATAGAGCTAGTGGTGGCAAAAACATGTAAATATAGCATTGAGCTGAATGAAAATGTTTTAGTTTTTTGTTAACTACACATTATTGTGAAAGTTTGTGCAGTTCTTGGCCTGACAAACAGATTCGATCGTTGCGGAGGATTATCTTTGTACAGGTAAGAAACGTTTATTTAAATTCATCAAGTTTATAAAGTACATACATGCAGCGAGAGCTAATTAGGTATTATTATATTTCTGA
This sequence comes from Medauroidea extradentata, assembly GCA_003012365.1. Taxonomy (NCBI): domain Eukaryota; kingdom Metazoa; phylum Arthropoda; class Insecta; order Phasmatodea; family Phasmatidae; genus Medauroidea; species Medauroidea extradentata. The sequence continues at coordinate 20,721 of PNEQ01115785.1, forward strand.
AGCAATTGTAAACTGTTGTGTATGATTCAAATAGAAAATTTGCGCGAATTTTTGTAAAAAATTACATAATTACATTGCTTTCTGCTATTGTTTTGCCACCCAAAATATGGCGACTCGTGAAAAATAACGTCCTGCGCATGCGCAGTTCGAAAATGTTCGAAAATGATCGGCTTCACATGATAACTATTTAAATGTACGGCAGCTGCCACTCCATAGACTAATACCTCCATGGCCAGAACACGTTTTGAACTTTGTCTATGGGTTGAGTCTTGTTTTTTCTATGGGTTGAGTGTAAACTTATCATGGTCAGGTGAGTGATTTATACAGTCTTTTGACGATTTAAATTTTATTTTTATTTAATGACCAGATATTTGCCTGATCTGGGCGTTGAGGCGACCGTGCTCGTACATAGTAGAAAGAAGTAATTCAGCGCAAGACTCAACAACCACGTAACAAACAGAAGAAGGAGTTTTGTGATAGGATATTTTTTTCGTGAAAAAAGGAAGAAGAACGTTTTCGGCCACGAAATATGACGGACGTAGACCATTGACGGGAAGGTAACCAGCTGTATAGACGAGGATTGAAACGTCATTCTACAGTGAAAACTGGTTCTGCACTTCAGTACCACGTTGGTTTGGAAAATTTATCCTGTTGCGAGACTTTCACAACGTCTGAAGTATAAGTACCGTGGGTCACAAGTTCAGGTCGTCCGCATGAAGAAGACGTCT
>PNEQ01115786.1:0-21447 GCA_003012365.1 Medauroidea extradentata
TTGTAAATTCCAAAGATAAAGTTTCACAAGTGGGAGACCGAAACAGAAGTTGTTAAAAGGGGTAACTATAAATAAAATAGTTATGACGTAATGTCGCACTCATTTTGAAGAGAAAAGCAAGGATTAAACAAGTGACTACATACAGAGTTCAGCGAAGACCCACGAACAAGTAAAAATAGAATTCTGCCACATTGTGAATTAAACGTTTACAGTGCCATTCTTCTGGTTAAAGTGCCATCTTCTTAAATTTGTCAGTAAAATCTCTTCAATGTTTGTTTCTGTTGCCAAGGTTGGCTCTACAAAAGGGACCATCAGTCATTCTTCTGTCATTGTTGACCATAGCTTTGATTTCACTATTGACATTTTTTAAAAACTTTTCACACACGAGCAGCCTATGAATGGGTTGACAAAATACATTTGGAAACATGAACACAGTGTTTGTAAGTTTTATCCCTGTCAAATTTTGGCAACCATTTTAGCCAGTCGTGTACATTGGTAGAATTGGCAATTTCCTACCTTTTTGGTTTTTTTTCAACCTTACTTTTGCCAACAACCCTGAGTTGTTAATAGAATGTTTCACTCAATACCTCAATGTCTTCTACCGTGCATCATTAATTTTGAAATGCATGATGTTTCCTACACAGCTAACTTTTTTTTCCTGTGCAAACCTCAAATTCAAGTTTTGTAGAAAGTCTAATCAGGGCCATAGCCAAGATATGTATTTAAGGGAGGGTATATTATAAATTAACACAGATCCTCCTAATGTGTGGGGTGGGGAAGGGGGGGGGTTCAAGGGTTCTCCCCTGGGAAAATTTGGATTTTTAGGGCAAAATAGTGCTATTTATCAGTTTTGTAAAGTAAGTATGAAGGGGCCTCAAACCCTCACCCCCTGGCTACATTGTTCTGTGTGTTAAGTTTTGTCGGCAATTTATTGGTCCTCCAGTGACACAGACAGTTTCAAGTTCGTGAATCGCTCTAGCCAAATGTAAATGTGATTACATGATTACAATTTATACTAAAATGAAGCCATACTCTTACCTTCATCCAAACATTCTGGAACACCTAATACAACAAGTTTATTTTCCCCTCAAAATTATAATATTTGAACTATAAACTATTACAGTCATCAAAAATTTGTCCAAGATAATAATTTAAAAGTGAATTGGCCACGGTTATTTAAAAGTTTAGGAGGTCCAACTTTATTCACAATGACAGAAATGTCTTCAGTTGAAATGTTATCTTCTTTTGACCTGATCCACATCTTCCCACTTGGGTGCATGTATTTTAAAACTACTTCGTTATTTTCAATGTCGACATTCAGCACTTCTGCAAAGTAGTCTTTCTGCTCAGTGGTTTTAATACCAATACCCATTACATTCAGTTGCACAAAAACAAAGTTGCCAGTTTTAATATGGTCAATTTCTCAGTTGTGTACCATTGCTAACTTGGCACTCGTCGGACATCCGTTTCAAGTTTGTAATTGAACTGTTTACCACAGGATGTTAATGCAACTCTAACTACACCTCAACCACAGGCTGGAAGCTATGAAGTTATCGGAGCCTTGGAATAGGATCAATGTGAACCCACCTTGAGGCCACAGTTTCAGACATCGTAATTATCTCACTTGCACATGTGAACAGGACTCTTATCCCCTTCAATGCATTCCTAGCACAGTTAAAAAAAGACATTAGCATACTGTACAACACAATGCATGACTATTCTAAACGCTAAACAGTACGTTTTTCTATCCCTCCTGTGCCATCAATGGACCCTTTGCCATGTGACGTAGCAAAGAAGTCTGAAGTACATTGAATACCAAAGTCACTCTGAAAATATGTCAAAGACAGGATTATGTAGCGGTCCTTATTCTGAGCTGCACTTCCATCTGAGAATATGTGCACTCATTCAAGGCTGGGAAATTCATCTTTTAAGATAGTGAACAGGTTCTTCAAGTACACCCAGACGCTGGATTTGTTGTGGTTCAAGTCATCACTGACAATTACAAAGCAGCGTCTACAATCACAGACCCAAGCAACTGCTGTGAAAAGTGACACTTGTTGCTGGTGCCAATGTGCACTCTGGATTTCATCCTGAAATGCTGATGTGTTGTTTTCTGCAAAATCTATGTGAAGAACTGCTTTTGATTTAAATGCCTCAAAATGCTGGGCTTTTTTCCCTTTAACATATCAATACATTTTGAAATTTAGAAATTTGTTTTGAATTTCCTGTACACATTTGCGAATTATTCCTTTGTGTTTTATTAGGTTGACATATTTCCATTGCTGCCACTTAACATCAATATTCATGTTTGTTCCTTCAATAAGACTACTGAATGAAAATTGTCTGCACTGGTAACAATAATTAGCCATGCAAGAATAACTGTCTTGATCACACACTGTAGTATCAAAGTGATCATTAATTTGGCCAGGGAATATTACAGATTTGCTCACAGTATCAGTCAGTAACTGCATATTTGAATGATATTTACAGCCACGCACACATCATGTGTTTCCCGAAAAGGCACAACATATGGTGGTCGCAATGCATAAAATTTGAACTTCTTTGAATTTCTGCATTAGGGTACTCTGAAACAAACAGCTCATAAGCCTCTTCTATGGTTGTCACAGTATGTATTGTCTTAAGTTAATTTATGTATTGTCTTAAGTTAATTGTATTATTAGGATAGAAAAAATTATATGTAATAGTTGGCACTCATGTAATATAAATATCTTTGATCATAAGGTTGGTAACTCTGCAGAGGAGACACACATAAGCTACAAGTTATTGTAATGCTAATGTTTACGAATTGTTGTAAAACTAAAGGACTTAATAAACATGAGAATTATAACATGGCGCAGCCGAGTGGAGTCAAGTTAAGTGTCTGCTGTACAATCGTGCAATTGTAAAGTGAGATACAGATACGTGAATATTGTTCTAGAGAACCCACAGTGGCGGGTGCTAATGTGAAGTTACCTCCGGACCTACCCTGCAAAGTAAGACTGCTTATAAGGACTGGAAGTCCTGGGAAGCAGAGATCGAGAATTATCTGGTAGGAACAGGACAAGATATGTCTCATAAGGTGAAACTATCCCTTCTCAGGAATATGATGGGGAGCACGCCTGCTAGAATCCTAGCATCTATAAATTTTCCAGCAGAGGACGCGAACATGTATGAAAAAGTGAAGGAAGCCATTGAACACTGCATTAACCTACACACCAATGAAGTGTTTCAACGTTTTGTTTTTAACCAATGGGCTCAAGAGGAAGGTAAAAGTTTTCAGCACTACTTCACGGCATTACTTCACCTTGTCAGAAATTGCGACTTTAACGCATCATCAGCCACAAGTGCTACGAATGCGAGTAACCAAGGGCAACAGGAAGAAACTGCGGAGGAGAAAATGCTGCGTGTCCGAATCGTTCATGGAATTAGAGACACAGCTGTACAAGAGGCATTGCTTCGCATGGATAACCTCACTTTGAGCAAGGCAGCGGCTCATTGTTGCACCTGTGAACAGAGCAAGTTACATGTGCTACAAATGCATCAGAAGAGTGCAGATGGGGGGAAGTGTGTTGTGTGTTGATACAGTGAATAGGAAGTGGGGGGAGTGGGTCAAAGAAGAGTGAAAATAAAAGTAGCAGCAGAAGCAGGGAATACAAGTGTACCAGGTGCCAGACTACTCATGGTCCACAAGTGTGCCTACCTTATGGTAAGAAGTGTGTCAAGTGTGGCACACTCAATCATTTTGCGAAGTCATGCAAAATAAAAAAGGTACAGGCAATAGACCAACGTTCAGTGGACAGCTCTGATGAATCCTTGTATTGTGACAGTCTACAAGTGTATCTTAATGTTGTAGATATTAGGCCCACTAATAAATCAGTTACTAATAAGAAAAAAAGGATGACCTACCCCAATGAGAGGCAGGAGAGGTTGTGCATTGAGGAAAAACAATTAAGTGTAAAGTTGTACACAGGGGCCCAAGTCAGTATACTTCCAGTTAACCTTTTCAAAAAAATCAACAGTTTAAAGTGAATCCAATCAGAGTCAAACTAAAAACCTTGGTTGGTGTTATCACTCCATTAGGAAAAGTCATCCTTTGTTGTAAAGCAAAAGGGAAAGAAGCCATGATTTGAGTTCATGATTGTAGACCTAGATGTTGTTCCCCTACTGGGGCTGTCAGGATGTGTGGCACTCAACCTAGTACAGCGTGTTAATAATGTTGAAATTAAAGAAAGTGTGAAGGACAACTTTGTAGCACAAAGCCTAGGAGTGTTCCAGGGTCTAGGTTGTTTTTCTCAATAGAGTATAATTTTAACCAAACTTGGTGCAGAACCTGTTTGCAGACCCCCACAGAGTGTGCCACTAGCACTCAAGAAACCACTCAAAAATGAAGTAGATAGTTAGTTAAGAAAGGGGTAATACCAGAAGTCAATGAAGTGTATCCTAGGTCATGGGTTAGTAACTTGGTAATAGCAGAGAAGCCTGATGGTAAACTTAGTCTGTGTTTAGACCCATTAGACTTAAATAACAATATCATACGCCAGTGATATGGTCCCTATTATAGGCGAAACTGGTGAACAGCTTGCATGGAAGAGATTTTTTACAGTATTTGATTTGCGTGAAGGGTTTCACCAAGTCAAGCTAGATGAGAGTCTTCATTAAAGTGTTGCTTCTCTAGCCCTCATGGCATATACAGGTATCTCCGGGCCATACGGTGTATCTAGTGCACCGGAAATGTTTCAAATCCTAGTTGAAACAAACTTTGCAGATATTCCCAATACACCAATCCCTCGCCTAACGTGACTAATTCGTTCCACAAAATGTGTGCGCAAATTGAAATCGCACTATCTGGAGAATTTTTTTAATATAAACAATGCGCGATTTTTTTTTGCACTCCAAATTGCGTATATACTACTTTTTTCACAAATTGCATCATCAAAACACCATGAAATAAACCAAGTTAAAGAATTTCATAAGTTTATAACTTACCAAAATTATGTTAAATGTAATGGCTTGTCTTGAAAACGTAAACATCCTGGAAAGTTCAGCTGTTCTGCAGCGCGCAGCTGTTCTGCAGCGCGCAGCTGTTCGGCAGTGCGCAGCAAGCGCAAGGTAGTTGACCTTCAAAACATGTGACTATTCCCGCGCTCGCCGTTTATTGCCGCTGACACGTCGCCGGAAGACGTGTCGTTATAATTGTCCCGAACACTCGTCAAAAATATCTATCAATACACACCTCTGGAAATTTGTTTAGTTGTTTTTTTTACTCATAACAAATTATTGAAATTACAAACAGAAACTATGCCTATAATATGAAACATTTAGGCCTACTTTAACATACTAACACACAATTTTAATTTAAAAAAATAAAAACACATTCATTAGCTTTTGCGGTAAAAATTAATAGCTTTTGTGTTATAAAATTAACACATTGTTACAGTTTTGAATGGCCTAAACACTTCTTGATTACTGCCAGTAGACTCATTGTTGTTGCTTTAAAAAATGTGTCTAGCTTCATTTGTTTTGGTTTCTTTTGCTCTAACAAATTTTTATAAACTTCACACTCCCGCTTCATCCCTTGAATAACAGCATTTCTTCTTTCTTCATTCGGATCATTTTCATGCAGAACTGAAAATGCTTCGTTTATCAAACTGAATAATTTTGAAATTTCTTTCTTTTCAAACTCTTTTCTTGGTGCAATTATGTCTTCTTCCTCTTGTTGTGGTGTAGAACACAGCTCCTCGTCGTTTTCAACAATTTCTTCTGCTGTTAACTCGACAGAATGTAATTCTGACAGCTCCTGAATATCATTCGAATCGAGCTCATTAAATCCCAGACCATGCCCCATGGCTACAATATCAACTGTAACATCTTCCAGATGATCATCGACAGGCTCAAATCCCTTGAATTCTTCGGTAAAGAAGGGGAAAATTTTCTTCCACACTCCACAAAGACTTGACTGCGTAATTTCTTCCCAACACGCAGCAATGTTGTCGATTGCATGCTTAATATTGTACGATTTCCAGAATTCTTTGATAGTCTGCTTTTCATCCCCGTCAGTTGCCTAGATAAGTTGATGAAATGTCCGTCGGAGATAGTAGGCTTTCAAAGTGGAAATAATCCCCTGATCCATGGGTTGCAACGACGACGTTGTGTTCTTCGGTAAAAAGATAACCTTGATATTTTTAAACATGTGGTCTAATTCCGTCGGATGGCCAGGTGCGTTGTCCAATATTAATAGTGCTTTATTGTCGAGATTGTGTCTCTTGTTGTATGCAGTTACTGCGGATACAAAATGTTTCCGAAACCAGTCACTGAAAATAGCCATCGTGGTCCAGTCTTTCCTATTAGCTTTCCAAATTACTGGTACATGGCTCTTGGAAAATCCTTTCAGTGCCCGCGGATTTTCCGAATGATAAACTAAAAGTGGCTTCAATTTATGGTCGCCAGATGCATTGCTACCTAGCAAAAGTGTAAAACGGTCTTTTGAAATTTTAAAGCCTGGTGCTGATTTGTCTTCTTTGGAAATATACGTCCTATCTGGCATTTTCTTCCAATAGAGGCCGGTTTCGTCTGCGTTGTACACTTGTTGCGGACTGTACTCTCCTTCTACGATGACATCTTCAATTACGGCTGGGATCTTTGTAGCTGCGTTTTCATCTACACTTGCTGCCTTCCTTTCTTCTTTATAGAATGCAGATTGTATCTGTCAACAAACTTTTCAAACCACCCGTTACTTGCAGTAAAATTTTTATCACTGTCTGGATACTTGCTTTTCAATTTATCAAAAATTAGCAATTCTTTTTTCGCGTATCACTGCTTGGTTGACACCTGTTCTGCCTCTCCCGTGATTTTTTTTCGTTGCACCATGCATTTAACAATCTTTCCATATGAATCATGTGCTCACTTCTGTTCCTATACCGAACGCCGAAAATGTTGCCGCTAGAGCCAACTGCATCCGATGTGCACAAACTTTCAATACTATTCCTATATTTTATGATTGTTCGCACAGTCGATTCACTTAAACCTAATGCGCGACCAATATAAGTATGTCCTTCATGCGCGTCTGCCCGCCATAACACTTCAAGCTTGGTCTCGAGAGAGATTGAGAGAGATTGTTTTGCGCTTCTTCACTGGATCACCGGAAGAAGCCAACGTAGCACTACGCTTGGAAGCCATGATGATACTGAACCACAGGTGCGGCGGCCGGGCGCACAGCTGTTAGTTTTCAACCAGGCCGTATGACGTCATGCCAGGATGGCACGCGCGCTCAGGGGTGTACAAAAATACGCAGCTTCTTACAAACTGCGCGCAACAAAGGTCGCTGAACTATTTCGCGTTAGTTGAAATTAAACTCGTGTTAATAGAAAATCGGACAGTAAAATTTTGGTCGCTGTAATTAAATACACGTAGCTTGAGGTCATGCTAAATGAGGGATAGGTGTACAATATTTTATTTCAACGACTTACTGTGCATGGGGGAGATGGAAGAAATACATGATGACACCGTCAGTCAGGTAGTTGAGAGGGCCTAGGCTAGAAATATTAAATTTAATAAAGAGAAGTTAACAATACAAATTGCAGGAGGTAAAATATGTAGGACATGTGTTCTCTTCAGGGCGCCTGAAGGTTGTTCCTGATAGGATAACTGAAACCCCCCTCTAACAAAAATCAGTTACGACACCTACTATGTACGTTTAACTGAGTAAGAGGGTTTGTCCCACAAATGGCGAACATTATGGCCCCCTTGTGCGAGTTATTGAAGGTGAACGTCACATGTCTTTGGCTACCAAATCATCAAACTGCATTTTGAGTTGCTCAAAGAAAAGGTTGCCTCTACTCCTTTGCTGGCATAATTTGACTCGCGCAAGGACATTACATTGCAATGTGATGCCTTGCAGAATGGATTAGGGTGTTGCTTATTCCAAGAAGGGACTTGATAAGGTAAACTCCAATTAGTTGCTACATGTTCACAACTTCTCAGTGAGAGCGAACACAAGTACTCACAGTTTGAGAAAGAGCTGCTAGCCGTCTCGTTTGCCACAACTAAGTTCCATAACTTCTTATACGGTCATCATGTGTACATTCAAACAGATAATAAGCCCCTCGTTTATATAATGAAGCACATTGGGAAAATTGGGTCAGCTAGGCTTCAACACCTGAGAATGAAACTTCTCGAGTATTCTCTCCACGTATGCTATGTCCCAGGTAAAGACCTTCATTTTGCGGACATGCTATCTCGATCAGGCTGTACGGAAAGGGGAGATTACCCAGAAACTAGGGAAATGGTACACTCAGTAAGTGCTCACTTGCCAATGAGTGATACCAGGAAAGCTGAGTTTCAGGTAGAAACATCTAAAGATCCCCAGCTAAATACAGTAATTGAACTAAGTCTAAAGGGCTGGCCTCACCCAAGTAAAGTTCCTCAAGAATGTAGGTCATACTATAAAATACAGGACCACCTTTATATTTCAGACAATATATTGTTTCTAGGTGACAAGGTAGTAGTTCCGAGATCACTGAGATCATACGTGCTAGGATTGGTTCATGAAGGTCACCTAGGGGTTCAAAAATCTCTGAACAGGGCTCTTTAAATTGTTTTAGTGGCCAGAAATGTCCACAGACATTGAGGGCAAAGTTGCAAGCTGCACTACGTGTGAAAAGTTCAGATCAAAAAATTATCATGAACCTCTACTTCTTTATGAAGTACAAAAATTATTATACATTCAGGTAGGAGCAGACACCCTGCAGGATTCTGGAAACTCCTACTTTGTCCTTATTGATTATTTCTTCCAATGGTTGGACATATGTCCATTAACTAGTAAGACAGCTGACTCAGTCATCAATGCCATGCAGGCAGTGTTTAATGTACATGGTTTCCCAAAAATCCTTATTGCAGACAATGTACCATTCAACTCCTATGAATGCAGAACATATCTCGGTTAGAAATAAATTATGCTTAGGACTAGCATTCCCCACTACCCTAGGAGCAATGGCATGGCCGAGGAGGCCGTAAGGATCAGCAAAAAAATCTTGCGGAAGAGTCTAGCTGAAGTGACTGATGTAGGGACCTATTGAAGGAGCATAACAATACGCATGTCACTGGACTAAATGCCTCACCAGCACAGATATTATTCAGTAGACAGGTTAGAACTCCGACAAAACAGCTAGGAGAGTTGGAGTTAGCTTTGAGGAAGGAGAGAGGATTGTCATTATAATGGACAGGGATGAATATTGAGAGTCGGGTAGTGATATCAAGATGCAAAGAATCTAGATTGTACTGGGTGAGAAGAGAAAAATATAAGAGTGGTAAGGCGGAATACAAGCCAGATGAAACAGTCTAAAATGGAAATTCAAGGGAAGGGAGGTGTATTAATCCCAGAAAACGAGTGTGTTGGGGAGCAACAAAATGATAATAAAAGGGCACAGGGCTTAAAAGGATGTGAAAACACTACAAACAAGGGATTTTTTTGGGTCTGAAACCACTCTGGTGGACAAAAGACCTAATAGTGAGACTCACCAGGAGGGTGGAGCTGAGAACAGTAGAGAAAGGGAACAGGGCTTTAAAGGGTTTGAAAATACTTCAAGTGAGGAATTTGAATGAATCAAAACCACTTAAGTGGACACTTAGACTCACCAGGGAAGGGGAGCTTTCAGGTTCAGCAACCAAAAAAGTCCTAGTGGTAGAGTCAATGCTACTGGATGCTACGTCACTAAAAGTGGCCGGTAAGTCATTCACAAAAGACCATATGATCCAACTGAAAGTTAAAGGAAAACCCAAGAGGGGAAGATGTCACTGTGTGTATTGTCTTAAGTTTATTTATGTATTGTCTTAAGTTAATTGTATTATTAGGATAGAAAAAGTTATGTGTAATAGTTAGCACTCATGTAGTGTAAACATCTTTGATCGTAAGGTTGGTACCTCTGCAGAGGAGAAACATATAAGATACAAGCCATTGTAATGCTAATGTTTATGAATTGTAAAACTAAACATGAGAGCTATAACGATGGTTGTGACCATAAATCTCTTTTGAAAAGATTCTTTTTTACCTGTTTGTTGATTTTCCATATGTTTATGACATCCTTTCGACCAGGTTCTTGGCGGCTGACGTAGTCTTCTCATGTAAAACTCTTAACTTTTTCTTCAGTTTCTTCCTTCAAGACTTTTCCTTTCTTAGAAATATCACTTACTTTTTTGACTACTTCAGCTAGCACCTGTAACACGTTTCTTTACTACAGCCGTTTTTTCCTTGGACTATATGGAAGTTGCTTTCTGACTTTGCTAACTGCTTTTCCTAACAAGCTTCTACAAGAATAAGATTTTCATCAGGTGTCAATCCAGATGAAGTTGTTGCTGTTTCTCTTTCCTTTTTCTTCTTTCTGTATTTTCTTTGCCTTTCGGCATCTCTCAGCTTCTTAAGTTGTAATGTTTTCTTGTTTATTAGGCAAATTTCTTTGGCATTTTCTCTTCTGTTTCCATCATTCTCTTTCCTTTGCCAAATGTTTTTCATGTTCTTTCTTATTCTGATTTAGCTGTTGCCGATACTTTCTTACCATTTCAACAGAAGACATAATGTACTATCTGTAACAAAGGAAAGCAAATGAAAGATACAAAGTGGTATTTTACAACATTAACAAGTATCCATTAACTTTCAGTGTGAGAATCTTCTAAATAGGCTTAAAGAGCGAGCAGTACTGTTGACATTAAATGCTTCATGTATAGTGCTTAACATAACAAGCTTTGGCTGTTTATGAATACGTGTAATAAAACAGTTAAATCATTAGAAACAATTAAGTAATCCATAGAGAAAAAATTGGCTTTTTTTCCACTATTCGTAATCATAATTACATAATCCATTGAGATTTTATAGTCTTATGGGTTTTTCAACATGGTAGCTAGACCAAAGTAGAAAACGTTTGAAACAGGCTTTAGAAATGTGTAGTTTGCCCTTAAAAAGAAGGATGTTGGGCAAACATTATTTGTTACCAATATTTTATGAAGGTACATGTCACACCCGTAACACAGTTTTCAACTTTTATTAGAAGTTTCTCAGAAAAAAAATCTATTATTCATATTTGTAGGTTACATAACCTACCATATTCATACATATTTTCAGTGTAATGTCACCTTTATTTTACTATATACGTAACTTAAAGTACCAAATATTAGGGGTGTGACATGTTACATGTAACTTTTTAAATGTCAATAAAAAGTTTATATTTACCTGCATTCAGGTTTTGTTCACTGGAAAATATTCTTCTAGGACTAGACAATCCATGCAAATGGCTGCTGATCAGCTGACTGTTTGAAGTGTAATTTTCAGGGTAGCTAACTTTAGGTTCATTATCAAAAGTGTCACCTGAAATAAAGTCTCACAACTTTGTAGGTTAATAATTGCAACAAATTTACTATTTTACACAACATTTTACTTTTTACACACTCATTGGATTATTGTGGTCAGATTTATATGGTATTAATAACTAAAAACTAAAAATAAAAAACTATGTGTCAGGGTCACTTCACGTGGAATGACCCTTTTGTACTCACAATTTTACCCAATTTTCTCATCAAGGCTCCCAGACGTCATGTAATATTTCCAGTTTTCCTCAACACACATGTAGATTGGGCAAGACTCGTAAAGAATATACATATCAGCTAATACATACTTATAGAAATTAGAGATTAAAGGTTACTTTCACACCCTTCTTGAGCAAGAAAAGGAACATCCAGTATTTTTAATACTATTGTATTCACTCCTCGAACACAGGTTACAATCCCTTTCCAGTTTATGAACATTAAATACCACGAGGTACCGGATTACATTCAAATACTCACGCTTAAGGTGAAAGGGGAGACGCGACTGGCGTGAATAAAATCTGCGACACAGCGTTTGCATGCACTATTTCGTAAAGCTTGAGCGCGGAAGTCAACTCCATTTCCCCTACTTTATTGCTTGCCTGAAGCTCTGCATCTGCGCCGCGTAGTCAGTCCGGGCATGCTGGCCTTGCCACGGGAGAAGCTCGTATCATGTTACACGTTATCAAAGGCTGCAGGGAAGATTTCTATTTCACAGCGGTATACCTTGCCGTGGCTTATAAAATGTGTACTGTAAATTTGTTAATGGTACTATGAAACACAAAGCAATTAATCTCAGCCAACTAATTTTTTCAAGGAGCAAAAATGAGAGGGCAGATTTTCATACAGCTACTCACATTTTTCATTTACAGTATAGTGTTAGATACACTGAGTTTTATAAATTTATTGTCTTACACTGTACGCGTAAAACCAACATTTCTTCACCAGTGACGATATACCTAATTTATTACTACAAAGACGATTTCAAATCAAGGAGGTAAAAGAATGTGATTACCCACTTTTTTCTTGTTTAACGCACACAATCGATGAAGAGCGTTTAATAGTTTAGTAACTATATGTTTTTCCGTAACATCCTGCAACGCATTTCGCGGGCTGGGAAGTTGCGGCCCATAAATTTAATTTCTGTAGTTTTGTAGGAGTTAATTTTTTTTTTAACAAGTACAGAAAACTCTTAGTCTCATAGTCACCACCCTTGTTATCCATGGCAAAAGGAACGCATGTTCTCTTTTCTGATATAAGATATTCATAGGAAAACGTATTCAACAAAGGGACTGCATATAATTTGAGGGCCTTCGAGGCATTACATACGCCCGGCAGTCGCACTCGCTGTTCAACAAGTACGAAAAATTATAACAATTTCTGTCTTCAGAATAATTTAAGCAACACAATTAAAACGATTTTTAACAAGATGGTCAGAACAATTTTACAATATCTTTTTAAAATTTTTTTAAAATGGATTACGTAATTCAAGAGCTGCTGTAAAATTATGGAAATCACTAATTCGGCACGACAATTTCTTTGACCCAACAAAAATGTTTACTACGAAGACAAATATACATATTACATTTACAAATTCATTTTCTTAGCTCAATTTAATCTCCCTGAGTCAATTTTCATACATTCAACCGAATTTCAGCTTTCGGAAACATAAGTTTGATAGTTTGGAAACGAAGGTTTCAGAGGCATGTGTACACAAATTTGTCAAACTTGGGTTTTGAGTACCACTGGTCCGCCACCTTACGATGGTGGTAAATACTGAGAGTTGAAATATAACGTATTGGGAAATGAAAGGTAATAAACATTTAGTAAGATTTACTATGTAACATTGAGTTAAATGTTAACTTAACTGTGGTGTATTAATATCATTTTGTATAAAACTCTTTGAAAGGTAAATATTAATAGGAGTGCCATTATAGTAAGATGTTCTTGAGCAATAATGTTGAAATGGATGCTGTTTTTGCTGTCCAAATTGCAGTCTCAATATGATCACTGAAAAAACCAAAACCTCAGATTACTCAACCTTTTAGGGCCCCCATAAATTTTCAGTTATTATTTGTGTAACTCATGCCAATTTTTGGCTATATACGTACTTTAACAACAAACATAAAATTACTTATTTGCTTTAAATTTTTGGCCTGTAGAAGTTCTTATGATAGAAAGAAACGTTACAGAGAAAATTATTGTCTAAGGTGAGAATATATATTTGCCACAGTACATTCAATAAATCTGTTTGTAACCTAGTAAATTTTTCTTGTATTATTTCATTCTACTATAAACAATTTCTGTAAAAGTATCAATGTTAAGAACTAAACTCTTATTTTAGTAGATATTAGAGACCATTATATGACTGCCTATTGTCGTTGTTTTGGATCTGTGGCCATCCTCGAGAGCTAACCTATAATTCCATTTCAATTATTCTGTATGGCCAAGTAATAAATAATTATATTGTTATTAATTTAATCCAGTGTTTTAAGACTTAATGTTTCATGAAAGCAACGCATTATGACAGTACGTAACTAAATATAATGGATCGAATACTGGCAATGACAAGAAAATATTGAACCTTCCACCACGAATTAAGAAGTTCAATTACAGATAGGCTAATTACTAACAAGAATTTATTGTATAAAATTACCAGCATTACCTTCCCTCTGTTTTCTTCGGTTTTGTAATATGTTTTCTTGTCCATTGGCATGATTCCCAACTTCCTCCATGGTATAGTAACCTCTGCCATTTGATACGAATCCCCACACTACAGCATCTCGCAGAGTTAATCCTTTGCATACTCTCTTGGGTAGAGTCTCTTCTGGTTCGTCGGTTAAGGATACGAGTTTTCTTTTCGTGCCAACTATTCTAGCAGAATCAATGCTTGTTTTGCTGGGTTGATTCATAGCAGACATAGAGACGTCACTACTATTTTTGTAAACTTTGTTTTCCTCTGGTTCACTGGTTACACGCCTCTTCTCTAAACAGTACGGACACTGAAAATATAATTGCCAGATACAGCCAGATTCTAAGGATGAAATGAGCTGAAACCATCCACTTGAATTTTTCAAGCACCTATAACGATGTTTTTTTAAACTGCGTATACTCTTAACAAAATGTTTTCCATCTACTTTAAACTGGCCACTGATTAGGTTCAGATGAGTGTCTTTGTCTGCATCTGGGTATTCATGTTCTATTGCCAAAGGAGGCAAATATTGACCATAGATTACATTTGGCAGGCCGATTTGCGGCTGAGTCAAAATGCTCTTTTCCCTGAAAATAAATGACGAAATTTTTGTTTAACGTAAATATTCGCAAATTAGCCACAAAGACATGTAAACAGTTCTATTACTGAGGTTTAAAAATATCTTAGTGTATATATAATTTTTTTACCATAGTTCATTATGCAACAACACTAAAAATAGCTTCCAATTGTGAATTGTTACTCATTTATCTCCGAAAGCTAGTACTGTGTATCAGGAATATATAACTCTATGGACGGAAAAATTTTATTTGAACAATTAATATATAAACTCTTTTCTTGAAAGCATCAGTGTTTTATCAGGTCTTGGTTGTGCAGTTCCTAAGTGCTAGCGTCTCACCAAGTAGATCAGTATTCGGTTGGGGAATAGTTCAGGACAATGCCGCATCTTAGGGGTGTAGTCGTAAATTTATGAGTCCCGGAAAGTTCCAACACAACTATCCGACGGTAAGATAAGAATTTGATGCTTTACAGACAGGGTTCAGGTATAAATTGAGGTTTTGGCGCTCTTTTAGCAACAGAAAGTTAAAAAAAGGGGGGAAGGGGAGTGAAAGGGTCAGGGATAGTAGAACGGACACTTACGACGTAGTGGCCGAAGATGGTGGAATGCAGCCATACAAAACAATTATTTGTAATTTTACAAAATAATTAGTTTTTAAAATAATAGGCGACTATTATCTAAGGTCTCATCGCGCATTATCCACAATTTTTTGAAAATTAAATTTTACATCCTAAACGAGAATCAATATAAGGAAATCGTTCAACTGATTTATTACTAATGTTATGTACTTTACTGTCTATTTTTTTTTTTTTTTTCAGGGAAAAGACAGTACACCTTCAGATAATTATTTAATCAATTAAAATACAATCAATTAGATAATTAGCGAAAGCCATTCCGGTTTATGAGTTGAAAAAATTCTGCTACATAATAAATAACATAGACTATGTAAAAAGCAGTTGAAAGATTTGATATTGACTCCCTTTATGATTTAAATAATAATTATCCCAAAATCCATACAAACCCTGTGACTAGGCCTTCGCACATTACAGTTGATGACACGAAAAGGATATTGACATTTTTAGCTGACAAGAAGCCTAAATAATAATATCTTGGTGTTAGAAACCCCATTACACATGTAATATTTAAGTTTTTGCCAAACGCATATAATGTAAAATCTTTTAGAACCAGTCTACGAAATATCAGATTGTTATGCACAATTACTATTCACTGTATTAAAAGTTAACAAGCTCTAAAAGTACTATGTTACTAAAAAATTAAATGTTAAGAATTGCAAGAGCACAAATTTTACTTGCATAATTATTTTACTATTTAGAAATGTTTTACACGTGACGTTTACGTAACTGTAACCACTTTTGCAATGTACTCAAAATGCAACTGAAACATGGTTATGCTTTTAAATTACAAATAGTTTACAAAAACGTATCATATATATAGTCTTCATCATTCTTGAATCTTTGCTATGGTTTTACTTCACGTGTTTGCGTACCATCTCTCACAATGTAGAACCATGGAGCGTCACAAACATAAGGTATTACCCATGTGGTATTTGTTTTTAACCTGTTTCAGATATATTATATTATGAAGATCACTGGCTGAACCCCCTTTCACATTCAGCTAAAAGATATGGTACTCTACCAGTTTTACGTAGTTGAACAAAATATTCAAGTCTGGAAACACGAGAACTGTCTTCGAGATTGGTATGGTACCAGATATTTTTCGAGAGTTAATTCGAACCTTAGACACAGGTGCTCAATTAAAATTTTTCTGAATCTGGGAAATTTTTATGAAAACATCACAACTTACATTAAATTGAAAACATGGAGCTTGCAATTTGTTACAAAGACGGAAAAGTTGTGCGGGAACGGCGTTCCAGCACACTGATGTACTACACGCCAGCTGTAGGTCGACGGGTTTTTACTGAAGATATTCGTTTCCTCCGCCTTTGAATTTCCAGCGCTGATCTACATTTCACTACGGTACCTATTTCACCCTCATCAACTCTCAGGACACAAGGGTTTCTTTTCAGATGTTGCGGTTTTTGCAGTGCCATCGAAACCTCTGAATTCTCGATATTGTTACTTTGCCTGTGATCGTAAGGTATTTCATGAGCATTTTAAGACGAAATAAAACGTTTTAGCGGTTAGAATGATAACGATTACCATACAAAGATAAGTAAGCAGGGTTTGTCTCGGAGTGGACGTGAAAGAGGTTGTGGGGGAGGGGGTGATTCACATTTTTGTGTTTGGTAAATCTTGTGGAAGGGGGATACATATTTGCAACTATTAACCCTAACGTGTGACAGAATACATCAACAGTATCTTGCAACAATCGTTAACAGATATGCGTTACTTATACTTCCATAGGATATAATAATTCTCAAATATTTTGTTTTTTTTTGCATAAAAGGGGGAAGGGGTGATACATACCCTACTACCTTCCCCATCCGTTTTCTGTTTACGCCTCTAACCGTAAAATGTCACACACAAACAAGTTTATATATATATATACACACATATATGCGCACACATGCATAATGGGATAATATATCAGCAACAACCTGTTCGTGATAAAGAGCTAGTTTTTTAAAATCCTTGGTACCTTTTTTGCGACCCGTGTGTATGTAACTCTTTAAATGTACAATTATTTGGAAATAATGATTTGTATTACTGCTTCGGCCAATTGCTGCCGTAAAATATCAACATCGCAAATATGTACCTATACAAATTAATGAAATTATCCTTTTATATCTGACAACACAGTTCAAACATCAGATATTAAACAATCATTAAAAACCACGATCTTGTTTTCTTCATGATGTAAAGTTTAGTTGATATATTTAATTTTTCGAAGGCTGATTTCAAAATAAGTTAGTTAAACTGTAAACAGGCTGAACAGAGAAGTTTTTCCTTCTTACACATGTTCTTTTTTTTGCGAACGAAAAAGAAAATGGTGGAAACCAAACACATTTTGAATAGATGCAAGTCCGACGCACATACTATACAAACATTAATTCCACATTCTTCTGTCCTGTCTAAAAAAGGAACTTGGGGCTATCGATGGCCTCTGTCACACTAGACATGTATGCTAACAATGTCATAAACTAACCTGCTAACAATGACATAAACTAACCAATTAATGGAGTAATGTCATTTTGAAATTCGTAATATTATACTAATTTTTATTTAACCCTTTCTATGTACATGGCCTCAAATAATATTGAACGTAGTTCAATAATGCAGATAAATAACTGCACGTAGAAACTTTACAGATGAATGTGTTAGTATTCATGTGGCATTTCTATTTTATTTTATTTTTTCACAGCAGGAACACTTTTGAAACGGAAGTCACTGTGCCTACAAATTATGTGTCTTATCTTCCACCATAGTGTGCGCTAGTGTATAATTTGCAATTTTGTTGTAACATATAATTCGAACTGTGTCTACGCATGGTTTAATGTAAATTAAATTCCTAAAACCAGAGTGTTCGTGATGTTACTTAAAAAATTAACCTGTGTCATACAGTAAATAATTTCCGTTTAGACTAACGCAAGTTCGTCCTACGTCACGGAAGTTCTCTTGTCGATATTCTTCAACTTATTGCCGTAAAACCTTCTCTTTATAGCTCTATATGGTGGAGGCTTCGATTTACATCCCATCGCACAACACAAGTTTTACAAACTCTGTAACTTCCTATTCATATGCGTTCACAGCCAAGCGAAGCTACCATAGTAAAATTATATGTTGAAATTTGTGTATGCTATCAATATCGTGCGACACTCGCAGCTCCTACCCAGCACGAGATAAGCATGTAATAGGAGAACGCGCAAACGGCTCAGCCTGCTAGCCTCGCCATCCTCCTTCCCGGCCGCCCGGACGAGACGTAGAGGAGGAACTGGGCGCGAAGTGCGAGAGAGACAGAGTACCATGTCTGGAGTCGTGTAGAGCGAAGTAGTGCGTGATTATTTAAATGTCAGGTCCTACATCTATAATTATCAATGCATTGTTCTGAAAAAATTCCACATTCAAGTACGCGTCAGACCACATTGCATGTATATTTTAGAAACTAGATATGTAAGAAAACTTCTCTAATATTAATTGTAAATGGTTTGATTTCAGGCACCCCTATACCAAAAATAATTAATTATAATTTGTTGAGATTCTTTTGACAGAACAATTAGGGTTCAGTCAGTGAAGATTAACTCCAGGAACACATTAGTTGGAAGTCAGTATAAAAAAATTAAAATAATATGTCACTTACAGCTGAATTTAGTTCATATTTTAGGTAAAAAAAAAAAAAACAAGGTACTTATAACAATTTGTTTTGGAAGACTAACAATCCAATTATTTTGTTTTTGGGGTTAAAATGACGATTGATGTGTGCTCTTTCCAACTCCAAATTCTTAAACTCATATTTGTGTCGTATCTGTCAAATTCTTATGATTTGTGACATGCCTGACGCCAAGTTTTATAAGGGGCTTTCGCCTTAAAGCCTCTCTCTAAACTATATCTTATCTTGAAGTACACAAACCACACTCTCTCTCTTATGTTCCCATTCTTCCATTCGAACTATACACTTTGCATCATAGTTATGTATCCCATGACCAATTCAATAATTAAGGCTTACTTTTTCTGTAAGTAATCATTTATGGCGGGCTCTCTTCCCTTCACCAGAAGGATCAAGACGAGGAATCCTTAAATGTGCCGACCTTGTTAAGGCTTCGGAACAAGTTCAGGAAAACTGCGAGCATCACGCTCATGATGACACCATTGAAGACGTCGTCAACAGCTGACGTAATCAAAGTCAAACTCACCAGCATCCAAAGACTGCTACTCCCACAGTCACTACATTTATCAAATGTAGTCCTGGTGACTTCTCCTTTCCCTCGCACACTCAGCGATCATGGAACCTTAACAGCTACCTTCACTGTGCTGATGAAATCCTCCTCTACTCTGGCCACTAGTCTACCAGTAAAGTCAAACTGATTTCCACTCCCAAGTGTGGTGTTAATTCCTTCAAGCCCGACCAAAGAGTGAGCACCCATCTCCAGTGCCCCTCTCAGTTCGACTTGCCGACCAGAGCGTCCCTACCTCGCTGGCCACCTGAATCAGACACCCCCCCCCCCCCTAGACCTACCCCTCCAAGTCCAGTGGATTGACAGGTTTGAAGTCGAATGGGGGAGCTCTAGCATCGGTGACTGAGACTTTCACTAACACTCCACAAGGGAAAAAAAAACCTCAGTTCCAAAACTTCTATCCTCATAAAACCCTTCGGAAAACACAGAGGGCACCGCTCACTTTCATTTCACTGTCATCGTAACCTTGTAACTTGATATATCATTAAATAAAACTGTATTATTACATATGTATTCAGAAGTGAGATTTTATTTTAAAGCTGTTAGGTTGAAATTGATATGCAGAAAAATTAAAATTAAAAAGTCTCTAAACTGCCTATTTAAATCTACTAATTAATATGTCCTGAATTCTAATGGATGTGCGGTGGCATCTGTTCACACCCCTCTGGCTATGCTTACGTATATAATACTTTGCTTTTTAGCATTTTCATTTCACAAACAATGTACAACTAACAAGAGACGTAAATAAAGAAAATCACAGGAGTTTATAAAAAGTAACCTTAAACAGTTAGCTAGGTTTTCCGGATCAAATGACAAGAATTGTGAAAACACAGGAGCAATTATTCATTTTCGTTTTGGATGCCAGCTAACTTGGCAAGAATTACGTACTTTCTATATGGTCTGTGTTGAAATTTTTTTGTACCGTGGCTAACAAAGTTATGATTCTTAAACGCCTTTCGAACAATGGAATGTAGTGGGCATAGAGAAAATTAATAAGTCTAAGACCTGTAGACTGCAAGTGTTGTTAGTTCACCTCTCTCTACTTTTGCTCCAAGCACCTTGACTTTTGCATAGGTTACTCTCTAACAGAAGAGTATTAAACAGCAATAAATCTTTAACCTTTGGTGATCATGATGTAATTTTGCTATTATGATGTGATTGCCAATCTTAATTTTAGTTGATTTAGCAAAAAATATCCCGTTAGTACTTTCTGGTTGAATACAACATTTTTGTTGGTAAATCAAACAGTATTAAAAGTTATGCCTTATGGAGTGTTATTATTTTCTATACCTGATATGTTCATATGCTCTTTTATGTTGGAAATGCAGGTTTAACTTTAAGTTTTCACCAAAGATATAATGCTGTTTATTTCCGGAATACAGTTATGTATATTGTAGTGTCTGTGGTGAAAGCGGTGTGTAACATGCACTGCATACAATAATGCAATGTGTGATTGAAAGTAGCAGATTACATTTTAATGGAAAATAACGTTGAGAGGATCAGTGGACATCATTAGGTAAACTGTGGAAACAAAGTATGAACTGAACTATGCAATAACAAAACTACTTTAAGCACAGTGACAGTAAACAAGGACTTAACTTTTTTTACTCAGGCTGCAAGATATTAGATGAAATATTTATATGACTCTTCTACTATAGGCAAATAAATGTAAATTGTTTGTACAGTATATTATTATTTACTCTTATTTTACTGGTTGTAGTTACATACAGAATAACTTTTCAGTAGTGGTGCGCGCTGCTTCCGCTACTCGTTGCCGTGTTGTGTAGGCTATCTAGATGTCCCTGTTCGGGGACGCCAGATGTAGTGGGTGTGCCGCTGCTTGTCTCGTCTACGATGTGTTGTTGATGTCTACGTCGCCGTGTTATTTATCTAGATGTCCCTGTTCGGGGCGGCAGAATGTGACGGGACCTGATACTTCTCGCCGTCACGTGC
>PNEQ01115790.1:0-34381 GCA_003012365.1 Medauroidea extradentata
TCCTCATCCTCATCCTCATCCTCATCCTCCTCCTCATCCTCATCCTCAGGTTGTGTAGAAGTACCTTTAGGAATTTCTGCTAACATTCTTCAAGGTGTTGAAAAGACATTAAAGTACTAGTGTGAAAGAAATTTTTCTTACAAAAATTTAGAAAATAGAATTTTTATTCCTTTACTTTGCTTGTAAACATTGACCCTTGAATCATTTTAAACCATAAGCATGCTGTTGTGAGTACTGTATTCCACTCCTGCTTGGACTTTGATTTTGGCACAAATGGAATACAAAACTTTAATGTTCAATACGCTGCTGAAGTCATAATTTCCATCTACAGTAGAACCCCAATTTTAAGTGGCGTCACCGTGCCGAGATCAACAACTCAAAATCGATCCCCACCTAAAATTGAGTCGGACTGACGTTTAGTTTACTGATGGTTCCTGAAAACGACCTCTCAAAATCGCTGCCACTTAAAATCCAGTACACTTAAAATCAGTGTTCTAGTACACTGCCTTGTAATGAAGGTGACGATTGCAAACAATAGCTTTGCTATTCTATGGTCATTAAATGAGGTTTTCAATTTATCAAAAATATGTGTTTTTTACTTCGGGAACCAAAAGATTATATACACACTGTCTGCAGCCACTGCAACTCAAAAGAGGTACAAGTAATATACAATTATTTTTGTAATTTGTCAGTTTTACTACTGTATGTTTATTCAGAGCAGTAATTATATACAGTGATGGCCTTATGACCATTAGTAGCTCAAAATATTGTTCCAGCTGTTAAAAGTAGGCGTGCTGCCCTTTTCACAAGAATTAAATTTTTTTCAATGTATCCTGATAATTATCATGATTGATTTTAAACACAGAATGTGCATGCATGTTCCTATTAAGGGTTGTGCAAAATTCTTCTTTATTTTTTAATTACAAAATGTATAGGCCCAATTTTAACTTAAATGTGGTAATGGAGTTTCCAAATTGTCTTAGGCCTAGACGACTAGTTTTATCATCTTGCATTGAAAATAAGTGGGGTAACAATTTCTAGTCAATGCTAGCGCATCATTTGGTAAGAGATTTATAAAAAAATTATTTTATAAAATGCTATGAAAATGTCAAGATTAATTTTTTTTTTTTTAATGAAGTAGTACAAAGGCTGTGATGCAGGGCGTCTACCGGTCACGGAAGTCACAAGAAAAAGTCACAAAATTTAAACGAGGTCACAGAAGTCACGAAAAAGTCACTGAATGTATTACAACATGTTACAGATTTTGCAGTGTCGAAACAAGCATTTTATTTTCACATGTTTAAATTGTGCTCATTTATTTGTAGCTTCAAAAATTAGCATATACTTTGCTGGGAATCCTCTGCAAGTTCAACCTTTGTTCTGTGCTGCAAGAGCCAAGTTAATGCAAAAACGGCACAGTCAACTAGTTTAAACTTGGTTACTTACGCTGTTCTTACCCGTTGCCCAGTCATGTTTACTATCCAGATGCTCGCTGCCCTGCTGATGTGTAGTGCTGATAATGCATCACCTCCCCCCCCCCCCCAGTGCCCTCACTTTGTTCGGCAATGACAGTCGCACACAGACACACACACACACACACTCCACTACGATGCAATACTCTAAGCTGACAAAGGTAAATGTGCGTCAATCACCTTCAGCACCGATAAATTCCATGAAGATGATCTTACCACAGCGTCTGCACCAAAAATTCTACACCCTGGAGGAGATTGCAATACAAGAAGTTAGTCACTTAACCAAGAAAATTTAATAAACTAAAAACTACCAAAACTCGAAAAATTATATACAAGACGTGCTTATTTGTCATTTTCAGTGGTTGGTTATAGGTAGAGGCAGGGTATGAAAAATCCTATTGTGCGCACAGTAATGGAGATTATCTTTACCGGCGTTAGTATACATGTGAAAGTGAGCTGGGCAAGGAGAAGGGGTGGGTTACAGGTTGGATGTCTTTTAGGCATTTTTTCACTAAGGGGGGTGAAAATATTGACAGTTTCCGGGAAAGGCATTGGAAGTTGTTTCCCACGCTGAGAAAGTATAATGCGGGTTGTTGAAAAGTGGACGGGAGGAGATCATATACTGGCCATGAAACAATCATGTAACTCTTTCTGCCATGGGGGGGGGGGGATCATCTGTTGGCTGTAAGACAAGCATGTAGCTCTAGCTACCACCACAGCCTTGCTATCTACTAAGAGTAAGTTTTTGCCTTGTTATAAAGAAATGAGGTTAGACAAACTGTGTAACGTAGTTGTGCTCATAAGCCAAACGTTGCTCTCCGACGTGCGCCATCACATTTTTTAACACATTTAACTTGTGCATGGAAGATTAAAAGTACCGGCGTCTGAGCTGGTGTATACTATATTATTATTATAAACCTTATTCCTAACATGTCAGTTATAAGTGATTATTAAGCATTAAGCATAAATACATAGTTCACAAGATTTTTTTTTTATATCCCCATAGGTCACCGAAAAAGTCGCTGAATTTTGTTGGATGGGATGGGTAGACACCCTGTGATGCTATTTTAAGATTTAATTTTTCCTACCAAGGCAAAGTTTGTATTCTTTACCAACGAGTCCAAAGTCATCACTTTTACTGCACTTGGAATAACAGCTGCATAAAGGATAAACCTGCCACTTAATTTAATTATGACTTTACAACATCTGAGGTATAGTGTAATGTCCGTGAACTGTGAATTTCAAACATGAACTTTTATGTTGCTGGTGGTATCTTAAAATAATATTAGGCCTATCTTTCACCACCCTGTATCCCTGTCAAACCCACCTTTTAGGTTTGTGGTCTTGTTTGTATTAACAGTATTTTTAACGTCCATGTATCCCCTTGTTTGAGCTTTTATTGTGGCCAGATTAACATAATATGTAATCAAGTTTGCAGGTTAAGATTCAGTTGCCATCCTCAAAATCTCTTGCTATATTTGTATGACCTAGAAGTGTACTATTGTGATCGCTTGTGTAAACCAAACCTTGTGATTTGATTTAGTAGGTTTAAGTTTGTAGTAATCTTATCACATGTCAGTGAATGCAAATACAGCATGCTCAAGGAGTATGGAAAGGTACAATGAACGTCGAGCGGACCACTGGAATACTCAATCGTCAATAAAATCTGAACTACTTATCAAAATTCGATGAGAATTTTTCGCTGAGTAGATATTTTATCAGCGTATGTTTATTTATATAGCACTCTGCAGTAGTGTGCTTTACTTTCAAGTAAAAAATTTAAAACTGTTTTTAGAAAATAATAAAGGCTTGAAACCACAAAATCTACAAAAATAAACAACTGTAATTTTTATCATTTTTAATATGATATCTAGCCCTCCATAGTAACCAAATTACAAAAAGACTCTTCTTTTGATTTAAAAGTAATTTTAGCATCCGTAAACCTCTTGCGCAGAGAATTTTGGATAGTAAAATTATTTTCATATCAAAATGTGAGTATTTTTTAAATTCGGTTATTTTAGAGGCCTAGATATTATCATATTACAAATTGTAAAAAATTCCATTTTTAATTTTTTATTCGAAAGTAAAGAATACTACCGCATAGTGCTATATAAATAAACGTCCGCTGATAAAATATCTACTTGGCATAAAAATCCATAATTTTGATGAGTAGTATTTTATTGACGACTGAGTATTCCATTGCCCACTTGTACTCATAACTTCCCGTACCCCTTCATAAAAAAAATATACTGCCACTAATTTTCTAGTGAAAGTGTCTTATAACACAACTGATGTTTGATTATGTATTGGGCACATACTTAGCAAAAAAATTATAAATTATGCCACCAATTATTTGTATTACACACAGTTTCTATAATCTAAAACCTTTATTTGTGAATCATCGTCACAGTTCGTAAAAATCAAAGAGCCAACACACGTATACTGTTGTGACACATCATATCTATTTTCACTTAGCATGTATTTCCACATAGCAATTGGTTTGTTTATAACCAAGATGACTGCACACATTATCAAAGCTTACAGATGACTTCAGCAGCATGTAAGTGCAAAGTTATCCCCATCTACTGTTAGACTACTGGTGGTGACATTGAGAAGGGACAAATGTGTGGTTGTGGTGCCATTTCACAGCAAATCATGACCGCTCACCTCACCTTTGCTACTCAAAAAAATGGTGAGCAAGTAGTACCTAACCACCAGCCACAATCAAATTAGGTCCATAGAAGAATGAAAAGAATAATGGTGGTGAAAGGTTAGATTAAAGCACGCTTGTTTGTGTGACTGAAATGTAACCACGTTCACAGAAGTCTGTCCTTGCGAGTCGCGATTTCCAAATTTCCTACCGCACCAGGATTAATGATGCCATCACAGCTCAACTTGATGAGGGTAAAAATTGTGAAATTACGTAGCATTTGTACTCCCCTAAAATATTCAATGTTTTAATCCCCGCTGGAAAATTTGGGGTGGGGAGATGAGGGTTATTCTTTACTTCTGTACCCCTTTCCCGTGGCCCTGCTTGCATGAAGCCTACTTTTTTTTCCCAATGGCGATTCTCGCTACCAAAGTAGAGATAGCAAGAAAAACAGTACAAACAAGTTTTGTGTCTGTGCAGTTTCCTCATAACTTAGAGTACTGATTATAGATTTGTAATACAGTAATCTGTTCACAAAAGATGCTATTAATAAAAAGAATATTTTTAAAGAATATTATCAAGCAAGACTCAAGTACTGCAACTTTTGCTGTTTGTATCTATTTTTTACTTACCTCATTAAAAGTATTCACGGCAAAATTTATTGATGGGAAAGAAATACATAAACCAATTTGTATATTTGACCTAAAAAAATTTAATTTGAAATTTTTCCTAGCTTATTAAAATCTAGAGTTACAATTATTTGAAATGTGATGCACATACAGTATTATCCTTTTGAAAATTCAAATTATTTTGATCATTATTTTAACTAAAACAAACTTTCCAATATTTCTTTCAGTTTTAGATATATTCAGGAATCAAATCAAATTTTTATCATTTTTACCTCACTTGTGATCAAATTTTAAAAAGTCACTTTTAATGGGTGCTGAAATGTTCATATTTATGGACCAGTGGTTGTTAGGCTGTTTGTTAACGAGAAAGAATGAGTGTGTCAGAACATTTACATTTATACACAAGTTAGTTCTTTTCAAAAAATGCATCTAGGACTGTGCTCCTTTAGAAAAGTCCAGTTTTTTTGTTAAAAGTACACAAAACCTGTTTTTTTTTTTTCTATAAATACACACTTTTATTGGTTTATTAAAAAATAATTTTTTGTCACATACATGATGGTCCAAGATAGGATAAATCTTTGTTGTAAGATATTGTAGTTTCCACACGGACATAATACAACAAATATAGTTGAAGAATGTGTAGTACAGTAGGTGGACATCAGTAGAGGGGCTTGCTGGTGCCGCTGGTAAGAGGTACATAAGTGAGAGTGGGGCGGGCATAATGACCAGTTCCTTGCTGCTTGGTTTGAGTGAGGGTCTTACGGGCTGACTGTATCCTAGCCAGCACATCTGTAGCAACATTGCGCTCATCCACGCTGCCCATACAGGACAGGTTTTCAATCAGTGACAGTGGCAGCTGCAGAACAACAACACCACCACACTTGAGCTTACTCATCCTTCTTTCTGCATTGTACATTATTTCCAGCTGATTTGCATTAGTAAGTATTTTGGCAAAAGAGATTTAACTTACCTTGTAGTATAAAGTACCATAATAACTGATATTTTTATTAGGGTTTAAAATGTAATAGTAAAAATTATAATATGCTATTTTTATTTGTATACATTAATATTGTAGGTATATACTAGGTATATCTGTATGTTTCACTTTCAGCGAGTAACAGTGAAATGTGTATGCTATTACTGTGTGTGATTTATGAATACACAAGTACATATTTGTTTTTGTTAGTGTGTAATGCACAGATTGTTTTACAGTATACTTTCCTGGAAATTGTCAATGAATGTAGGCATAGTATGAAGTCATACAAAACCAACTGTTTGCACACTGCCCGTATGTGTAGCCTCTCTGTGACCATACACAAACAGTTAACAAGGTGTGGAAGATGACCACTGGTGTTCAACCACATTACTCCTTTTTGCCCTCAATCACACTTGGGAAAAGTGACAGGTATTGCAGTTGGCTAGTAGGGTTTCTCAGGACATTCCTGTTGCCCCTACTGTTGCATCTCTCTGCTGCACCATACTTGCCTTGAATAACTTCACTTATGCTCAAGAACTTATTGAACTTTGACCAAAATTTCTTCAGTTCTACTCTTTTCCCTAGATATCCATTAGTTATGCCAAAATAGGCACACTTTATCCTACAACTTGACAACTCAACTTAATTTTCATAATTTAAATGTTCGATAAACTCCTTGAAGAGAACTGGCAGTCTCCACATTCCGTGGTTGCTATTTAGAGTTAATAGTACTTCCTTGTTTTCTTTCAGCATTTTCAGATTATACATTT
Organism: Medauroidea extradentata; assembly: GCA_003012365.1. NCBI lineage: Eukaryota > Metazoa > Arthropoda > Insecta > Phasmatodea > Phasmatidae > Medauroidea > Medauroidea extradentata. The sequence goes on from PNEQ01115790.1 coordinate 6,498, forward strand.
TATAAATTAGCTGTTATACAGAGAGACTTACCAGACAAAACTGTAAATTGTTCATTTAGTTAAGAATGTGCTTTGAAAGTGTGGTTGTATGGTTGGTATATGTTATGGATCAAGGTTGGTATGAATGGAGGATGGATGTGAAGTTGCAGTGATATAGGCATGATGGGAAGGATACAAACAGGACGATGGTCGGCGAATGTACCAGCTTGAACAAAGGATATCAAAGTGTGTGTTGTGTACAGTATAAATAAATGGTAATAAATGGAAACACAGCAGTGTGGCAACGAGTAGAGTAAATATTTACGCGTGATGTGTGAGCAGCAAGATACTTACGAAAGTATTATGTTGAAAGTGTCTCGGAAACTGTAACATGGCGATACCATCAGGAAATTTTCCCCCGTTTAAGTTAACGGACGATGACTGGGAGATATGGTGTGAAAGACTCAACCAATATTTCATTGCTGATGACATTGTGGAAGGGAAGCAAGTACCGTTACTCCTCACGCTGTTGGACAACGATGCTTATATGTTATTGCGGGACTTGTGTACACCCAAAAAACTCCCAGTGATGTCATTACAGGACATTATGCAGATGCCGCTGAACCATTTGAAACCAAAAACATAGGTAACAGAGAGGTTCAAATGTAAAAAAATGAGACAGTTGCCAGGCAAGTCAATTGCAAGTTATGTTGCAAATTTGAAAATATTATCATTGACCTGTAAATTTTCCAGTTTATAAGAAAGTATTAGAGATCAGTTGGTGTGCGGAGTTCGCGACACAGGACTTCAAAAACTGCTGTTGAGTGAACCGAAGTTAACCTACCAGAAGGCAATCGAATTAGCGACAGCAACTGAAATCTTGGTAAGGGAAGTATTGGAGATGAATAGAGAGAAACAAGCGAGTGAAGAGTTCAGCATCAATTATACACGTTCCCAGAATAACGTGCGACCGGCAACACTGGTGAAAATGGGAGCAGAGTTAAACTTGGATACAACGAAAGTGGCCTGTTTTGTGTGCGGCAAACCAAATCGCAGAGCAAAACCGTGTAGGTTCAGAATGTACAATTGTAGGAAATATGGAAACAGAGGACATTTACAAGCGTGTGTAGAAGTTCGGAAAGCAAGACAAACGATGGAATACATAACCTGTCTGAAGATCAGTGGAATACCTACAAACATTCAAGTACAGGACCACAGCGAGCTGCGGGAAACAAACGGGAAAGCCATGAAGTTCAGAAAAGATGTCAGAGAAGAAGGCCAAGTAAGAAGAGGTTCAGGTAGGCAAAGTGACTTTTAATATTTATTCAATGTACAGGACAATGAGGACACAAAGGTTGGTGCAAGTGACTTTGAAATTGATGTAGACATTGAAGAGAGAGTGATGAGATTTGAATTAGATAGTGGGTCAAATGTTTCAGCAATAAGTGAGGAAATGTATTTTGATAGGTTTAAGGATAAGATGTTGGTGCAGTCTGAGAAAACCTTTAGGAGTTTTACTGGTGACCCTATGGAATGTGTTGGTGTAGTTAGTGTAATAGTAAAGATAAGAGGCAAGGAGAAGGAGTTGAAGCTGCATGTTATAAAGAATGGAGGCACTAAACCCTTGTTTGGTAGAGTGTGGATGGCAGAATTTGGACTGACTATACACTGTATGAACTCTGAAAAGACTGTAATTGATAGTTAAATTGCTAGCTACCCTGAAGTATTTACAGTAAAGTTAGGGTTGTACAATAAGGGTGCACTTGAGCTAGAGCTCAAGGAGGATGCTAAGCGCTATCCTGAAGTATTTACACATAACTTAGGGTTGTACAATAAGGGTGCACTTAAGGTAGAGCTCAAGGAGGATGCTAAGCCAGTATACCATCCGCCATATTCTGTATCCTATACTATGAAGGATAAAATAGATAAAGGAACTGAGCACTTAGTGGATTTGGGGGTGCTGAAATAAGTAGATCATTCAGAGTGGGGAACACCAATTGTTCCAATCGTAAAAGATGATAAAACCATAAGAATTGCTGGGAATTTTAAGATTACAGTAAATAAGTGTTTAAAAGTGGATAGATATCCAGTGCCAAAGGTAGAGGATCTGCTAAGCACATTAAATGGTGCAAAAATAATTTGTGAAATTGGATCTGATCATAGCTTATAATCGAATAAAACTTAGTGATGCTAGTAAAAAATTGCTGACTATTTGACTGAATATCAAAGGCTGGTAAATGGTGTAGCATCTGGACCTGGGTGGTTCCAAAAAGAAATGGAGAAACTCTTACAAGGGTTGCAGGGAACAGTTGTTTTCATGTATGATATTTTGATCAGTGGAGACAGTACAGAGGTAGTGTGAGAAAGAACAAAGTTGGTTTTGGAAAGATTGCGAGAATGTGGCCTCACTGTGCAGTTGCAAAAGTGTGAATTTTTAAAACCTGAGGTCAAATTTTTATGTTATATTGTGGATCACGATGGTTTTCACATGGATCCGGGGAAAGTAGGAGCAATACCTGAGAATGTTGAACAATTACAGGCCTTCCTAGGTTCAGTGAATTATTATTCAAAATTTGTTCCAAAAATGTCCGAAAAGTTGTGACCACCATATGACCTAAGGAAGGATGTAAAATGGGTTTGGTCACAGGCATGTGACAGAGCCTTTACTGACATTAAGGAAATATTGATATCACAAGAGGTAGTGGCACAGTATAACCCAGACATGGAAATTATTCTGACATGCAATGCAAGTAATTATGGTCTAGGGGCACAAATTAGCCAGGTTGATAAGGAAGAAAGGGAAAGGCCTTTGGCGTATGCATCCAGGTCATTGACCAAAGCAGAAGCAAATTATTCCCTAGTGAATGAATCAAAGACTGATATGGTCATTAAAAAGGTGATGTATTTTGTATTAAATGGTTGGCCAGATAGTAAACTGCCGGAAGTTTTCAAAACCTACCATGCAAAAAGTCATTAACTAACAGTGGATAAAAAGTGTCTGCTGTGGAGATGTCCCCACATCAGTAATTCCTAGTAAACTGTGTGGCCTTTTATTGGCTGATTTACATACCAGTGATATGGGGATGGTCAAAACAAAAATCTTGGCGAGGTCCTATTTTTGGTGGCCATTGCTAGACCAAGATATTGAGAAAACGGTGCAAGACTGCAATGCATGCAAGCAGAATCAGGCAGATCCCCCAAAAACACCGTTGAGCACATGGGTTTGGACTGCAGGGCCTAATAGGAGAATGCATGCAGATTTTTGTGGTCCAGTAAATGGAAAAATGTTTTTAGTAGTGCTAGATGTGTATTCAAAACGGATTGATGTTTTTGAAATAAGTAAAATTACATCTTCAAGTACAATAGTCGCGTTCAAACAGTATTTCTGCACATGGGGATTGCCGATATTACTTGTGACGGATAATGGGCCAAGTTTCATGTCTTCAGAATTCCAAGTATTCTTAAAGAACAACAAGGTAAAGCATATGACAACGGCTGTGTATATGCTGCAATCGAATGGTGCTGCAGAAAATAGTGCATAGACGTTCAAAGCTAGCTTACAAAAACAAATTCTAAGTGGTAGGAATGTAACAGGAGCATTACAGTCATTTTTGTTCATGTATAGGGTTACACCACATGTCTCGGCAGGCTCGTCACCAGCTGAATTACAGCTAGGAAGGAAATTGAGAACACGATTTGGTTTACTTTCAACATTGCAGATGGAGATGAGGGACGGTCACTACGTACCGGTCAAAAAACAAGGTTATAGGAATAATGACCTGGATGTTGGGAAGCAAGTCTATGTCAAGTATTATTCAGCTTGGCGAATAACTTGGTTACCTGTGACAATCACAAAAAAATTAAGCACTGTCATGTTCTGGGTAAAGACTGAGCATAAAAAGCTATTGAAGAGGCATAGGAATCAAATTGTAAATGCTCATGCTTCAGGAGCCAAACCAAACCACACAGGCAAAAGGGATGCAGGATCACGAAGATAGTGTTAGGGTGGAGACTAGCCAGTGTACACAAGGTAGACAAACCTTGGGGCAGAAAGATGCGATAGGTTTCAGTGGGGAGGAGGTAACATATAACATGAGTAAAAACGTAGATAGAGATGAGCATGTTTGCACAGAGGTAAAAAGAAGTGGAATAGATGAGTGCAGTATAAGTGAGGGGGAAGAAGAATTTAAGGGCTTTGGAGAGATAGAAGCCAAGGACTCGGTAGATACTCAAGAGATTAAAACTCCACGTAGTAGGGCAGGTAGAAAGATAAAACCCAGGAACATACTAGATTTGTGAACCAGGTCAGAAAAAGTTGAAACGATTCTAAATGTATAAGAATTGTGAACCAGAGTTGAAAGGTTTAAACTGTAATTAAAAATTTAAGCATATGATAGGAGAAGGAGATTGTTAAAAGGTTTATGTGAACAATAGTATAGTAAAATGAGAGAACGAAAGACATAGGGTGATGATGATAATGTGAAAAAAAAAGTTCTACAGTAAGTTTCATTCTGTCAGTGAAGTTAAAAAAAAAAAATAAGAACATCAAAAACCTGGATGAGGAAGAGTGTGGTATATGTGATGGATCAAGGTTGGTATGAGTGGAGGATGGAAGTGAAGTTGCAGAGATATTGGCATGATGGGAAGGATACAAACAAGATGATGGTCGACGAATGTACCAGCTTGAACAAAGGATATCAAAGTGTGTGTTATGTACAGTATAAAAAATGTAGTAAATGGAAACAGCAGAAAGAGTTTTTAAATAAAGTAAAAAAATGCAAATTATAAACTACTTATTATTACATTATTATTATCATATTGTCATTATTGTTATTATTATTGCTGTTGTTGTAAAAGTGCAGCATAGTTGCAAAGGACTTTCTAAAAAATACCAAGTTTTAAGTGTGTTGACACTTGTTCCTCAATGCAACACCAACATAAGAAACAACCTTTCTATATCAAAAGTTACGAACAACTAAGAAGGAAAAAAATAGATCTAATGGAAGATTGTTGATACAAACAAATAATTTTGATAAACTTTAGATGAAGCAGTGCATCAAATGCGTCCATTACGAGCTGCCGTTGATTGCAGCCTAGTTACTCAATATAAGTTGAACAGCAGAGCTGGTACTGTAGTGCAAGGCAAATTGAATTTATGTTATAATAGTAAATTTCCCATTTTTCCTCATAGTTTCAATAAGTAAGTAAGTAAATAAATAATCTGATGATGTGACCGCTGCAGAGCCTTAATTGTGGTAAAATAAAATATAACACCGATAAACTTACAGATAGCACACTGTACACATTATTGGATGATAGTCTATGAACAGTGCATAGAGAGACAAACCAAACAAACAAAGATACAAATTAATAAGAAATAACATACCAGGGAAGAAACAATACTAGATTAAAAGTGATTTTTATGTATAGAAAATGTAAATGTGGTAACACTGATGTTTCATAATGAAAAATTTACATAGTAACCACAATCTAAGAGGAGGTCTTGAAACTCGCCTATCTTGTATCTACTAATGTTCTCGAGGTTACACCCTTATTGACCCCTTTAGTTCATTAACTAGCCGCAATAGTTACTACCAAATTAGTGCTGTTTTTGTATTTAGTTAAAAGTTTCCATAGAGGTTGCATGTCTTATCTGCACATTTTTGGAGTTGTTAAAAAATTGGTGGCATCTTTACCGTTTGCCATATTTTCCATTGTTTAAAACTTGAATAATTGGGTTGTATTGGTATAAAAATATGTATATTATTTAAATACATTGGTTACAAATGTTAACTATAATAACTACTGAGTTAAGTAGGTTAACTTTGACTAGGATTGTCTTGTCGTGAAATTCATTAGACGTAGAAATCATGTTTTCGACAAAATACATTGATTTTTTAAACAGAAATATCATTAGATTAAAATTCTTTTTGAAAACTATTTACTTTGTCAATAACCACGAAGGTATTTTAAAAGGTGTTTAACACTAGAACACCCAACATGAAAATTTACCTAGGACTCCCACGAGCGGTCATTTTGATCATTTCGCAAAAATACCATTACTTACACTTGCTAGGGGTTGTCTAATTTTTGCGAACTTAATGTTAATGTTTTGAATGTAAATTTACAAATTTTACTCATTGACACAATATTTTAAAATTATATTTTTATGGTGATAAATGATGACACAATACTAAACATCCTACATAATACTATTTATTTCAAATAGTATTAGGCGTTCCAAAACAACACTTTGCGCCACTAACTTACGTAAATTAAAATGTTTAGTGTTTACAAAACATCACATATATTGTAGTTTTTAGCCTAGATCTGTAAAGAGACATTTATTTTTGCTCACAGTCGCATGACAATTACACATGTTCTGACGATATTACAAAAAAACATATTTTGAAGCCTTTTCTAGTTAGCACTGTAGTTTGCATTTTGGCACTGTTTCAAAAAGATGTTTTCTTTTTTTATTTGCAATTTACACATATTGATTTTTTTATCACTTTCGCTGTGCACTTTCCGCACACGAACTTCTTGCAGACTCCACAGACTGCAAGTGTTTTGTTTCCGTTGCATTTGGAAACTTGACACTGGCGGCGTTTCCGACATTCAGTGGTTTCTGTTTCTGAGTTGACATCTTCTTCTAACGCAGGTGTTGCATGAACAGCGACTGCTTCCTGTTTGTTCCTCAAGTGACCTTCTCGAAGCTCTTCTGCTAGCTTGAGAATGAAATTTCTTCTACTGATATTGGCACCAGTGCATTCTTTTTACAACACCCAAGAATTTATTCCTGCCAAGTCCAGTATATTATAAAACACTTGAAGCGGCCAACGGCGAGATGCTGCTTTTGTGGAGTAATGCCTGGACATTTGGTCGGCTACATCTACTCCATATTTAGAAGAGTTGTAAAAACTTACTGTCTCGGGCAGTTTCTTTTTATCCTCTCCATGTCAACCGATGAATGCATCGTACTTAAGATCAGGACATTTTTGTTCACTTTCCCCTGATAAACCGTTAGTGTGCAGCCGTTGTGTTCAAGAATGTATGTTTCATTCACTTCAATTCGTGAAGTCTTGACTTCATGTGGAATCTCTCTTCTAGCCCTATTGACTGTTCCAACAAGACTTGTATTGCGTGCTTTCAATTTTTCTGCAAGACTTAGTGAAGTGAAGAAGTTATCTGTAGTAATGTTCCTCCCAGTATCTAGATAGGGCTCAACCAGCCGAAGGACGACATTCTCTGAAAGGGACTGATCTGATGGACGGGTTTCATCTTTTCCCAAATACGGGAAACCGTTCAAAAGATACTTGCTTTTAATGTCAACTGCCAACCAAAATTTTATTCCGAACTTATCAGGTTTGCTAGCCATATACTGGATAAATCTGCACCTACATTTGGTAGGGAAAAGCTGCTCATCAACTGTAATGTTTGAGCCTGGTCTGTAGTTGGATACACAATTATTTATGAAACGATTCCATACTTCAGAAATCAGGGCGAACTTGTCCTGCAACAAACGCTCAGATCGTGTGGCCTTTATGTCAAATCGTATAAATCTCATAATCTCCTGAAACCTATTGTGGGACATTGTCTCGGCAAAAAAGCGAATTCCCCATTGTGAGGACCACAAAGTAGCAAGAAGTAGCCTCTTTGCACTACATACACCTCTAAGGTACAAAAGACCTATGAAAGCATAGAGTTCCTCTACAGTTACACACCATTTGACATCTAGTAGCTGATGACGCGTTTCTGTTTCAGTACATTCCTTTATATGTTCTAGGATTGATTTATCTATCAAAAGATGAAATGCACTCACAACATTAATAATACTTAACTTTGTGGTTGGTGTTGGCCCAGGTTTCTCACGCAAAATATTTTGCAGAGGAGCCCGACCTACAGTGTGCTTACCTGCATCAACAACAGTCCAACACTTCCCATTAGCTGCACACATTGTTGTTCCCACATTTGGAACATTTTGTCGATCATTTGCTACTCTCGTCGGTATAGGTTCTTCTCGACCTTGTGTCTGGTTTTCAGGAACAGTACTGATGCCTGGAGTCAACATATTTTGTTTAGCTGTTTTGCCCCTTCCTCGTCCTCTTCCTCTGCTTCCCCCTCTGCCACGTGCTCTGATGCCTGGAACAACAAAGAAAATAACAGTATAACTTGCAACGCCTTGCATAAATCAGTCAATTTGATTTCTGAAAAATTATTTAGGTTTGGAAAGCCATAGATAAATTTTGTACATGTGCCAGAAAAAACTAAACTTTTTATTTTTTGTATCCACCTCCATCCCCGCCAAAAAAACGAACTGTTACAAACTTTTAGTATACGAATGAGCTACACCATCATGGCTCTTGAATAGGAGTAAAAAAATCCACGTAATAAAAAATAAAATAAGATATAGAAAAAATATCATAGCCCTATTGTTGCAGTGAATAATTACAGAAATATTGATTTGTGTACTTACGACTGCATTCTCCAGCTTCAGTTCTAGCAAACAATGACAAATTCCCAGAAGATATTTCCTGTGGTTCATCTACATCACCTTCACTTTCAGACGAAGCAACATTTTTTGGAACATATTCTTCATCGCTATCTGAACATCAGTCACGGTCATCGCCTTCGGAATCGTCTTCAGGCAAACTTTGAAAATATTGCAAAGCTTGTTCTGACGTAAGACCCCGATACGACACAATGAGACATAATGTAGGTTTTCAACAATATATCGCAGACAACATGCTCACTTGTTTCCACACCTGCACCCAACCGATGCGCGACTGTAAATAAACAACTGAAAATAAAAAATGGAAAAGTAAAAATGGAAAAGTAAAAGAAAGACAGTTGCCAACTGCTCCTTTTTTATATCTCTAAAATTACCAAACAGGAAAAAAAAAATGCATACCAAACTCGTGACAAATAATTCGTTTTCAGTGAACGACTTCCAGGAGATTTCAAGGGGTAAAAACTTCATTTCAGTTTTTTCTAGCAGCGAAAACTTTTGATACTGGTCTTGAAATGTGTAAAACAACTAGAAATGAAAAGCACTAAAGCTATGTGTAATTAGTTTGACGATTTTAGATTCAGAGCATAAAATAATATTCATGCGGTCAAAATGACCGCCATGGGAGTTCAAGGTATAAACATTAAATAACTCCTTTTTTCTAAAAGCCAAAAAAATTTGGAACTGGTCTTAAGATGTGAAAGACAACTAAAGATTAAAAGTCCTAAAATTATGTCCAACCAGTTTGACAATTGTTGAAATGAGAGCAAAATTAAAATCGCATGCAGTCAAAATGACCGCCATGGGCGTTCTAGTGTTAAATAAGTGGCAGTTTAAAATTCCTTACATAATCCATAATTTCATGCATTTCTACAACAGCCTCAAACGTCTTCAAATTTCAAAATGACGCCTCGCTTACTACAACATTACACAAAAATCCCCATTACAACACAGCATAATGTCTTGTATATGCCTTTTAACACCACCATTTTGTGCTCTGGAGACAAAAAATCACTGAAAACCCCTGATCATGGCCTAAGCATAAAGAGGTCTTGAAACTCACTCAAATAGCTGGTACCCTTATTTACCCCGTTAGTTCGCAAAATAGCTACAAGTGCTTATATACAGAGCACATTTTTTGTACTCTATGTTTATTTTGGTGCTATTAGGAAAAGAAATAGAGATTTAAAATTATGTACCTATTTCAAACTTCAATGAAAATAAGCATGCTTTTTTGAAACATTCATGCTTCTAAAAACCTACACAACACAAATATCTACCTTACATTTATTGTTATTAACGAGGTTAAATTGTTTTAAAAAAAAGAAAACAACTTAAATTCAAACAATATTCCTGTGTAAAAAAAATTTAAATGTTCATTGAAAACACTGTTTTTTTTTTTCTTTCCTAATTACACACCACGGAAATGCTAGTCAATCTACTTAACTCATTAATCACTTTAGTCAAAAACAAGCATAAATTTGTATGTGTTACACATGTTAATGAATTTTAATTCTATAATTTTTTTTTACCAATACAATGTAATTGTTTAGTTTTTAAATAACAGAAAATAAACAACCGGTAAAGATGCCACAATTTTTTAACTACTTCAAAGATGCACAAACGAGACATGCTATCTCTATGCAAATACAAAAACAGCACTACTTTGGTTGCAGCTACTGCGGTTACTTATGCCCGTTGCACCATTCTAGTTTGAGGTTCAACCCGATATTGAGATTTGGCACGATCTTGGATCGAGACATTTTACTGTTGCACCATTCGAGTTTAGTGTTTAGACAGAGATCGACTGGAACTTTACATTTTACTGTTGCACCATTCGAGTTTAGTGTTTAGACAGAGATCGACTGGAACTTTATTTTGAACTGCCGATTGTGCAGTTCGAAATCTCTGGATCTTGGATTCGTATGTTTTTATTTACAAGTAGCCGAACCTTTTACACTATATTATGATAGTTCCATCAATACATTTATATCGAGAATTAATTAAATAGGTAAATGCATTACTAAAGTCAAACCTTGAATTTGTTTGTAGGGAAATATTTTTATCGGCAAATAAGATTAATAATTTTTTGAAACTAGATTACACTTTTTTAATAAGGATGCTTTCATCCGACTGTGAACCTGAAGGTGAGAATAATGTTTATGAATTACTAGACATGGCTGTTGTAAGGCCTAGACCAAGGATCTATAAACCAAGGGCCAATTCTATGGAAGAATTTGAAGACAGAATTTTATGTAGGTTAGGTTTGTCGAAGAATACAGTTATGCAAATTTTAGATCTTGTTGAGCCACATTTGCCAGTTTATTCTGGCCGCAACAAGCCTGTAGCAGCCCTTAACCAGTTATAACTTTGAGGTTTTATGCAACAGGGGCATTTTTGATAGTGTTTGGTGATTTGATTGGTGTCCACAATTCCACCGTCTCAAGAATAGTTAAGAGGGTTACACACATATTTGTAATACTGGGCCATAACCTAATAAAATTTTAATGAAAGAAGGGAAACTATGCAAAAGTTTCATCAAGTTGCAGGTTATCCAGGGGTTATAAGCTGCATTGACTGCATACACATTCCCAAACAGTCTCCTGGAGGGGATAATGCAGAGTTATTTAGAAATAAGAAACAGTTTTTTTTTCCATAAATGTTCAATGCATTTGTAATGCTGAACTCATATTTACAAATGATGTTGCAAGGTGGCCTGGATTTACCCACGATAGTACAATATTTAACCAAAGTGATCTGCATGCTCAGCTTGAAAATCGAAATATGAAATAAATATTCCAGAAGGTGTACTGCTGGGCGACAATGGTTATGCTTGTCAGTCCTATTTGCGTACACCTTTACTGAACGAAACTACTCAAGCAGAGCAAAATAACAATTTTTTTTATATTCATTCATTCATTCATTCATTCAGTCAAGGATATGCAGTCTACTTTCAACAGAATCTATAAGCAATGTCTATTCCTTTTCGGAATAATCATTTCGTTTTGTGTTGCTCGACGATGTTTCCTCCACATTTCAGTACCACTTAAAAATTTATGTGTTTAAAAATTTCAGTGTTGAAATTTATAAAAGGTAAACACTAAAGATCATAGATAAACACGTAATAATCAAAACTAATATTTCGCATGAAAACAAACGTCACTTATGACATCATAAAATATGGACCAATAGCAGAATTTGTTTCAAATTAACTATCGATATCCCAGTTCCGAACTAAGACAGAAGAATCTGAGCTCGAGATTTGTACAACTGTGTTGGTGCAACACTTACACAGTGGAACCGAGATCATACTCCATCTTGGTTCCAAATGAAGTTTATTCGATCTCAGACCGAACCCGATGTTGGTGCAGCCGGGCATTAGGGCCGTATCTATAAACGGCTTTCGAATGACAACCAACTGCTATTCCCATAGAGAACGCATTTGTGAGCAGTTGGTTGTCGTTCGAAAGAGGTCTATAGATTACGGCCTGAGTGAGAGATTTTGGTCAGCGCTCATCATCGCGGTCTTTACCGCTGGTGAGGGGTGACATGAGATGAGAATGGAGCAGCATCAGAATAAAGGGGTGGGGGAAACGGGAGATCCCTGAGAAAACCCACTGACCAACGGCATCGTCCGGCACGATTCCCAGATGCGAAAATCCGGGGATCGATGCCGCCGGGAATAAAACTCGGATCGCCTTGGTGGGAGGCAAATTGTCTGACCATTGTACCTGTGAACCTCAAGAACATTGGTAGACAGACGAGTGTCAAGCCCTCCTCTTCCTTAGTCCATGCCCCTGATATACAATTTATTGATTTTCAAGATGTAATATTCGTTTTAGTCTATAAATCAAAAATGTTTACTTCAAGAACCACTTTTATGTGCATGTTCTTTAACTTTTTTGTGTTAAATTTGCATTACTTGATAAATTAAATTCATAAACAGTGATATAAAATAATCAACATTAGTTTTATCACTGTTTACAAATTAAATTTAATTAATGCATAAAGCAAATTTCGTGAAAAAATGTTAAAGAACATATACATTAAATTGGTTCTACATGCAAACATTTTTTATTTATACAAAAATAAATGTTACGACTTGAAAACCAAGAATTTGTACATAACGGGTGTAGCAGAATCTTAAGTAATAAATTTTACAAGTAGATCCTATGACACTGAATACTAAAAAAATAATAAATAGATGAAAAACACTAATTTATATAGAGTACTAATATAACCAACCACATCATTAGCAGTGTCAGACAAATATTCTTTAAAATAAATAAATTAAACAAATTAATGTCAATGAGCAGGATGTAAATAATTAAACAAATCAATATTGTTATGTTTCTTTACATTATTATTATTACTACTGTTACTATTAGTTGTGGTGGGGGTGGTGGCGGCAGCAATGAATAAAAATTAAGTAATAGGGATTTTAAAAGTGAAAAAGACAATAATAATAATTTATTGGCAAGCAACTGTATGTTTTTAAATAAGATTCCGTATCAACTGAAAGTTGTTACATTTAAGTTCTTTGTGTCCCTTTAGCATAGTAATGGTCACCTGTTTTTCCATCTGATGGAGACGAGCAGTATCTTTGACTTCCCAGGACAGGGACTGCAATACACGTAGGGCCATGACCTTGAGCTCGGGAGAGGTGTCATGGTGGAGGCCATGACTCAGGGATGCCAGCAGGTCAGGACTCTCCTGAAGGAATGCCAACCCGCACTGGTTGATGCTCACGTTGTACAGCGTCATCAGCAGCAACCTGTTGCATCATAAACATATTCAAGTTTGCTGCTTTTGTTATGTTATTGTAGATCGAGTTGGTTGAAACAATTCTCGCATTAAGTTCTTCTGTAATGATTTGATTTGTAGGCATCATTATTTTGTCCCCTTTAAATCTCACATTACTTCAGCGATAATAATGCATGCTTGCATCTTGGACAAAGCATAGAGCATAGCCATGGGTTTATGCTACAGTACGTATTCCTAATTGACTTGCTCGATGTACAGTGCACTCCACACAAGGCCCATTCATGTGTCACCACTTGTTTGTAAAATTAAAGATGCCGGTATTCAAAAACATGCAGGATGCATGTCCCACACACGCTACTCCATGCATTCGGACAACTACGGAACCATTGTTTCATCTGTGCAGCTCCTCAGTCCTGGCCAGGAGGCTTGCAAAGGTGAAGTACAAGCAAGGTCTGTTCTGCAGTTAACACCTGTTGATCCCCGTCAACACCCACCAGCACATTAATGGTTGTATAATTTGTGTTGTATAATTATTATAAACATTGTTACCGCAGTTAGTTATTGTTGCATCTTAAAGGCGCAGTCTACCGCAATTTTCATCACAATTTTTTTATTTGTGCCAGATATTTTTTTTTCTTATTTTTAGACACAAATAGTGATTAAATTTGGCTCTCATGAAATTTTTTTATCTCTCATAGTTTTCTCGTAATGGCTTGTTAAAGTCATATGTTGCATGTTTCTGTTTTGAGGACTACACTAAAACCAACTGATATACCAAACTAAAAAAAATCATAGTGGATAAAGACATTGCAGGCTACAATGTTATGCTCATAAAAATAAAGAATAAAAATTATTTGCATTTTAAAAAAATGCTGAAACTGAAAATAAAAATTTTAAAAATTCAATAATTTTTTTAAATTACTAATTATTTTTATTCTTTATTTTTATGAGCATGACATTGTAGCCTGCACTGTCTTTAGCCGCTAAAATTTTTTGTGAGTTTGGTTTATCAGTTGGTTTTAGTGTAGTCGTTAAAATGGAAACGTGCAAAATATGACCTCAACAAGCCATTATGCAAAAGCTATGAGAGATAAAAAAATTTCATAAGAGCCAAATTTAGTCAACTTTTGTGTCTTAAATAAGAAAAAAAATTTCTAGTACAAATAAAAAATAATAAATGGTTATAAAATTGTGGTAGACTGCGCTCCATATGAATTCATTTTAGTCGCTTGACATTTTATCCTCCTGTTGTCACCTAAATACAACGCACCAGTCTTATGTGTCCCTGCAACAATCCTACAATAATTTTTGTCTGTAGGATAGGCATTCAGTAAATAATATGAGAGCATCAAAACATCAGCTCCCAGAACTACTGTCCAGAGATTATGGATATCTTGAAATCCGGCAGCATGGCACATAACATTGGAGTATTTATGATTGGCTAGTTAAATATTTGGTAATGTGTGAAGATATTAATACACTCACATTTTCGCTCATATTACTATTATTTAGATAGTGGTGCATTTTTATTATTAAATAAACATCTCAGTTTATTTAAATCAGTCAAGTAATAATTATCTACAGTTAAAGTTCGCAGGCTTTGTGGCTGTTGTCTACAGGTTCTTAACTTCTGGGTTGTAGCAGCATCGTCGTTGCGTCTCTTCCAGATGTTTTGGTAGCCACTGCAGCCTCCATCTGTAGGGTGAAGTTATTGCAGCAGTACACCTAACTGTATCCCTTCAGTTACTGCTGCTATATCTTCACTCTTAATATGGAGGCTGCAATGTATACTTAAACATTGGGGGGAAAAATGCAACGATGATGCGGCTACAACCAAAAAGCCTAGAACGTGTGGTAGTTTCATAGATGTGTGCTGTACAATATCTTACTACAAGTATTAGATTAAATATTTAATTTTATTGTTTTCAAACTAACACGGGATGAGTGAAAAATAGATTTTGAACTTGGTGACTCACAGAAGCCATGTAATATTTTGCACTTACTAATAGACCTGGAGACAAAAATAGTCTTTTAAAATCAGTAATTAAAGTTAGGTAAAGCTTTGGTCATAGTAATGGAATATTCACTTCTTGAAGCAGTTTCCTGAGGGCACAGGGATCGTGGACAGAACTTTGATGATCTGTGCTAGGAGTTCCTTGCCACGCTCATTGGTAGCCAAAAACTGCCGGCCTGCTGCAGCCGCTGCAATGTTGGTTACAATCCCACACAGAGACATGATGAATTGATACTCATCTGAGTTGGCTGCAGGCATGTTGCTGCTGTATGTCTCCAGAAAAGACTGCAGTGAACCATTCATCAGTGTCAGGAAGTCCACCAACTTGTTCTATAGCAATGAACAAAGCAAAAATTATTTACAACACAACAAAAATTTTGGATGCATTACATCAGACTGAGACATAAGCTAAAAAACTATTTTGTTCAATGCCATTTATCTTAAGGCTGTTGGGCCCGAAATTTTTATAACTAATTATTATGCCTACATATAGGTTTCATACAGACAAGCTTTTGTGTCAAAAGGATTATCAGTAAAGCTTATTCAGTAGTTTCAGCTTTATAGGTTCTCGAAATTACAATATTTGACACTTTGTATTGTAGGTTTCTGAAGAACTAGAAGAGATGATTTTGTAAGTTTTGAAGAAATACTAGAACTTTATGTAAAGTATCAATCGCCATTACTTACAATTTTCGAAAAAAATGTTGTTATAAAATGTGTGTTATGCAAAAAGTTATTATTTTCCAATATGTTTAATAACATTAATAAATTATGCAAATAAAAAAAAATATGTGCACGAAGTAGTTATATCCATGTACACTCAAAATAAGTTATGTAAATTTCAGTTTTCTTCGTATTAAAACCGGGAAGCTACTACAAGAAGATTGCATGTTTTCTGTGCCCCTGGAATTTCAGAATATCTCGGATGCAACCTGCCACACGTGGTGACAGGATGTCTGGGTGTGTCTGGCAGGTATGGCCTCCCCCTGCTGGGAACAGAGCTGGAAGAGGATGAACTCGTTATCTCAGGGTTGCCCAACTGCAGTTACACTCGCGACAGGCATTTTTACCTGTTTAGCATTGCCAAGGCCGTACTCTGGACTCAGATAATGTGCTCTGTGAAATGTGGTGTATGGCTGTGAATAGTTGACTGTGATTGTTAGTAAAACTATCTTCACACCTCTAGTGCGTAATTCTGCCATTGTATTAAGTGCAACATATAAAGTAATTTTTAAAGTAATAATACTTTTTTTTGTGCAATGGTTCTGAAAAAATTTGAGAATGGCAGGCGTTACATAAAAACTAACGGGAACAAACTTTCAAAGTCGTTATAATATAGTGGATACAACCAATGAGATATCTTAGATTTGCTTGACATGAACCTGTTTTACGATCGACATAAAAAATTACATTCTATTATAGTAATTACAATAAACTAAGTACATAGAGGTGTAATACATCTTCGTTTGATTTGAAAGACAATAGCTGTGTAAGCAGGAAAATCGGAGAGTTAAAAATAATGTATAAACCCAGGCCTGCCTACTAGTACCGGTAGCCTCATGAGTCATTGTCCGTATAACTAATAACGCACAATAAAACGAGATAATAACATGTAAATAATTTTACTATGAAAAAAGATTGTACCCCTTAAGTTTCGTAACTTATTATAGACATTTTTGACATGTTTGTTTTCCCAATAAAACCTTAAATTAAATACACACGCTGTATATACAAATAAAAGTTGAAAGTGAAGTGCAGGCATTTGTAATTTCTGAATGGGAAATCGTTGAATAGAATAATGACAAGATGTAATAAGTGTATTTCCTTAGTGTTGTACAGAGCTGAAACTGGTTTCAAAAATTGACATCTCAAAATTCTGTTAGGAATGATATAGAGTTAAATCAGATAAAACCTTTATATATATTCCGAACATATTTTTCAAGAAACCTATGTGACCGAGAATGAAATTTATCTTTTCCATATTTTAACGATTCGTTGCGATTCTCGTCGCCCTGCGGAACAAGTAACGTGCCTTTCCTTGCTGAAGATAAGGGTGGCTGAACTGAAACAAGTAGGCGTTACTAAGGTTATTTCTACTACAGGTTAGAAAGATCAATGTTATAAGTTTGGCACAGGGAAAATTTCTGCCACTTGAGCGCTGGAATCGCATGCGCACCAAACTGACCAATCATAGAACTTTCCTGAATTTTAAGTTACATTAAGTTGATAATTTAAAACGCGAAATTGGTTTCTTTTCACTTTAAAATTAAATTAAATAACTAATATAATTACCAAGTTTATTTAAATTAAATTTTACTACGGTTTCGTATTTATCTGGTCTCTTAGCGAACGAAGCGAAACTAGTGGCAGAAATTTTTCCTGTGCCAAGCTCTCCCATAAGAAAACGTACAGTATTTTCTTTCTAACCTGTAGTAGAATTAACCTTAGCGTTACCTACATCACACACATGTTAGCCAACAGGAAACTGTGTTAATGGCTTATAAATGTGTTTGAAAATTCTACACTTATCTTGAAAAACGTACTGTACATTGCAAATCACTTTGCATCGCACAATTGTACATGGTAATTATTTTAATGTTATCAACAATAAACAATTTTCGTTTTCTTAGAAACATTTTTAGTATAGTGTTTACAATTATATATATTATTTTTCACTTCACATATATTCGCCCTCAAACTAAAAGTATTTTCTGTTTATATACGTATATATGTGTTTACATTTAACTTTCATGAAAAATGCCATAATGAAATATCTAACTAACATAGAGGTTCTTTAATGCTGAAGCACGAAAACTAATACAGAAACTTACTTAATATGCATGCTTTAAGATGTATAAACACGTACAAAAATTATGCACTGCACGGAAAAGATCGGACAGTGCATGTACTATTTTTGTAATATGGTTGGGAGGATTATTTAGTAATATGTTGTTTACTTCTTCAGTTTACACGCGAAGAAATGTGTGCAAATGCTTGTGCGAAAAAAAAAAAAAAAATAGTTTACTTTGAATCAGCTATAATTTGAAGCCTCGTTGGTCGCTAGTTATTACATTAGACTACACAGAAATTTTATAGGGCGAAGTGTGCATGCAAGTTGTTCAACACTAACAACCTTTTTGCCATGCAAAAAGTCAAAACCTTGGAGTTAAAATCATGTGATTACAAGTATTTTTACATAAGTTTGTTATTTTATAGTAAAAAATAATTTTAATAAGGTTTTAAAAAGTTTTTATTTTGTCGCTTTCCGTAAGATTTGATATGATCCTGCTTTTAAAGTGTAATATTTTAATTAAATGGTATAAAAAGAAATGAAACAACTTAATCGTAAATTAAATTTTATAAACTTATTTAATTCAGCTCTTAATTTGGTTATTTTTTAATTATTAGCAGTATTATTTTAGCACAATTAAAAACGTGAACAACATTTAGGGTCTTCATGGCATTACTTTGCAGTTCTGATTGCAAATCATAAACTAGTGACGTGTAGCTTACTTGCTTGGAAGACACACCGGAATTCCTATAAACATAATAAGTCAAAAGTTGGTTCTTCAAGAAAGGTTATTAGGGTTTTAAAGTTTATGTACTGTACATGTCCAAAAATGTGCAAAAAATTATTATCGTAAAAATTACACACATACCAATTTACCTTATTTACATTTTAGATCTTAAGAATATTGATTCCATTGCAATGCACATATTGTGTACATAAATGCATTGACTTTTATAAAATTTTGACGCAACGAGATGCTGTTCCTGGGGTCACGACAAAAGCGGAGGTCTTCGGTAGGCAATGACGTTATGTTCTTGTTGCTACAATGGGCATATCGTAACATTAAAAGGAATTACGTTCATATTTGAATAACTATTGATGTGGAATATAAAAATTCACACACAACCTGGATAGCAAGTTATGATGTCATTTAGCTACTTATAGCTTTTTAAGTGACTTTTTTTAAAACTAAATAATTTCATCAGTTGCAAATCTGTAACAACTGCAATTGTCGTACTGTATTTTGTTTTGTTCAGTTACATGTTACTCTATAATACCCTGAAAATTAAGTGAACCCTTTTTATAATGAGTGTATTATTGCACTATCACATTGTCAATGCTTATTGAGTATGACAATATCGGAAATGTGAAAGTGAAGGAGATGAGGTATGTCACTAAATAACACAGAATTAAGTCCAAACTAACAATCATAACATATTTTACTTTCTGTAAGGCATTTTCATAAAGAAACTGAATTGTTAGTACAAATTTTTCCACTTTATCGTACAATTACTTGTGTCAGTGAAAATATGTATGCTTGTAATTTAAATTTAAGGGTCCTGTCTTATTGGCTGTTGACATTGTTGCAGTGCGTTAGAAATACAGATTGTTTTGCTTAGGTATTACTTGTGTTTCCAATACACTGAAAACACATTTCAGAGCAGGGTTCCTTACGCACATTAAAAATGTAATTTCCAAGGTGTCAACATAGCAAAAGATAACTTTCTACAACTTTACTATCTTAAAATATAATAACTAGATTTGCAAGAAATTATCTAAGAATTATATAATGACTCTGCAGCAGATTTTCTTATAATGTCAGGGTCATCACCTAAAGGCCTACAGTTTAAT
This sequence comes from Medauroidea extradentata, assembly GCA_003012365.1. Lineage (NCBI taxonomy): Eukaryota > Metazoa > Arthropoda > Insecta > Phasmatodea > Phasmatidae > Medauroidea > Medauroidea extradentata. The sequence continues at coordinate 26,406 of PNEQ01115790.1, forward strand.
TATGTGTCACAAACACTACGCGCGCAGTCAATGCCTTACATGTAAGCAATGGGACACCAGGCATGGGCATCTGGTAGCGTAGCCAGGATTTGTTTAAGAAAAAAGGGGGGATGGGGGAATTTAACAGGGGAATTTTATAATGGAACACTGACCACCCCTTTAAAAAAAAGGGGGGGGGAGTGTCCTGGGAGTCCTTCCTCAGGAAAATTTGTATTTTAAGATGCCAAATAAAGCTATTTTTAGCATTTTCGTGACTAAACATTAAATGTGCTACATATTAAAAATATTATAGTTTTTATGTGGGATTATTTTTTTTTATTTATACCCCTTTTAAAGCAGCGTGCTGGGAGTCCTCTCCCAGGAAAATTTGGATTTTAAGGTGCAAAATAGTGCTATTTTAGCAGTTTTTGTGACTAAACATTGACTATGCTACATGCAAAAATAATAATTTTTTATTTAATGTGTAATTTTTTTAAATTTCCACACCTTTTTAAGCACAGGGGAGGATTGAGGGTCCTCCTAAAGAAATTTAGATTTTAAGATGCAAATAAAGTGTAATTTTTGCAGTTTTCGTGTTTAAAAATTGAATATGCTACTGGTAAAAGTATTACTTTTTTTAATATGATTATTTCACCTCCTCCGAGACAATTTAGATTTTATGGTGCAAAATAATGCTATTTTAGCAGTTTTCTTGCCTACACACTGGTAAAAATATTATTAATTTTATATATTTTTTAAAAAAATTTTCTCGTTAAAAAAAATGGGGGTGGGGGGGGGGGGTAGAACCCCCGTGGGAGGGGGGGTTGAACCCCAACAAATACCCTCCTTCCCCTGGCTATACCCCTATAGGCATCAGTGTAACCAGTACTGTGATAGTACGCAGGAACAAGTTGGGCTATTCCTGAGAAGACCAAGACCCCATACCTCTCCCGAAATTACAACAACAAAACAAATACTGGTTGATTTCAAGCGTATAATTTAGGTTTTCATTCCAACATTCGCACAGAACAATGACATTAACTGATTATTAAAAAAAACACATTGTTCAAGTTCGCCCATAAGGCTATTACAATACGAGAGTACCAAACATCACACGTTGAACGGGGCATACCATGTCGTTCGCCTCGGTCCTTTCGACTCCCCGGCGGTGCCCTTTACCAAAATGGTAAGGAAAACACCATAAGTAACCAAAAGTTCTGACAGAGTACTCACACAGCATAGTACTGGCACCAAGTTTATAGCCTCACGGAATGGTCCACTATTAGTAGATACTAGATAACAGATTCGTATATGGGAAAACCCCACAACAACCCCATATCACACCTCTGCTTCTGTGCCTGAAATATGTGTAGATATAAGATCTATGTAGGTGGTGCTCATCATACCACATGACAGCTTGGAATATGAGGTGGTTACATAGTTTGTTTACTTTTTATTCGAAGAATTTAAATAGTCATTATTTTTATATTTCATCAAACATCACAGGAAAAAGGCTGTTACTATATAATGTATCTAATTTTGTTAAAAATTTAATTAGACTATTTTTTGAGAATGTTGTGATGGAAAAATCAATATGCCTTCTGAAAAGTTTGCAGCTAGGAAAATATTGAAATTTTTTTTTTATTATGGTTGTGCACTATTGGCTTTAAGAGCTCCAGTTGGTCTAGAAAATCGAAAAAATTAAGGAATGACATATTGGTATACAGGAGTTATTTTGTTTCATTATGTAGTTGGAAACTATTTTATTTGTATTCTAATTTCTAAGCACTTATTTTTTGCTGTATGTTAAAATATCACCCTTCCCCCCTTCCCCTAATCCCTTGAATCACTCAGTCTAAATGTAACTATCTCATAAATATGTGAGTTTCCATAAGTGGAGCTAGCACTTTCCATAAAACAACTAAAATTAATTTTAACAGTGCAATCTCATATTCGTGACAGTTTTTAGCAACTTTTATTTAATACTTAACAATAACTTACTAAAGATGCCATTGACATTCGGTAACAGTTAAAATATTTCCATGGCAGTGAAAATTTTACTTATGTTGAAAAACTTGCAGCTATGTGACGGTTTCAACGTAAAACTATTCACAATGAAAACTTCGTCGCTCACATACACACAATTTTATTTAAAACACTGTACGTTGTCTCGTTTTGCTGCCATATTTTATGGCTTATACCTGTATCCTAGTTAAATTTCATATGGTATCTATTACCTATCTAACATGCCAACATTTTAGTGTATGAAATCGTCGAAATATATTAAACTCAGAAAAGGAATTTGCTTAAACTGGTGTTCAGATTATAGAATCACATAGCATCAGTGTTTGATTTTTTTGCAATTCAGTAAAAACGTATACACTTTCCTAGCTGTTTTAAAAATATTGCCACTGCCCAGCAACACTTTTTGCTATTTAATCACTGTAGGCCTATCTGATTCTCAACTGGAATTTGTATTAACTAAACAAAAGTCTTACTGACAATGTAGCATTATATTTTAGTGCAACATCATTTAAATATCTCATTACTTCTAATACTTTAGTATTTTATTTTCATAAGCAGTTCACTGAAAGGTTGCAAAATGAAACTGGGAGCATCCTGTGACATGTAGGCCTGAACCAAACTTAGTTAGGGTGGTCTAAATTAGTTATTTTAAACTAAATGTGTTGATATAACTTTTGGCTGGGTAGGTATTACATTGTTGGTACTTTTGATCTAAACACGTTCGTGTTTCTGTACATGTTCTTATTGTGTTCGGCAAAACATGTTCTCATGTTATACTTGAGTAGTTGAATAATTTTGTTTTTCATACAGACCATATAAATTAAACTTTCTAGTAATATGTGATCGTATGGGGATGGTACAAATTAACTAGATAATCGCAGAAAAATTGAAGGTAAAAGTAAATAAAGGGAAAAAATGGGAAGAAAACGTACCAAGACACGGATGTTCATTCGCTTGGATTTTGATTGGCTCACAAGATCACGTGGTTTGACTTCTCGTATCTTTTGATAACTTTTGACAAACGTATTGTGAAATTGAACGTTACGTAGGTGATCGGAATAGGTATTGTTGAAATATAAATGTCAGTGTTTAGCTGGTCACAAGAAAGTGTTCTGTAATGTGAAAGCAAAGCCATCGTAATCCAGACAGTGTGTAATTATTGAGAGTTTTTGTATTGTTTTAATGTTTATAAAAGAATCTACAGGAGGGGTTCAAAAGCATAATTGTTTTAAAGACTGTTCACAGCAAAGTGAGCGGACTTTTGGAATCAACCTTTTAAATAAATCATTGCCTGTGTGAATGCATGCTTGCTGGAATGCATATGCAAATACGTACATGCATGATCAGTGAAGTTATCAATTTTTTTTCTCATGTTTACTTGTTAAGGTGTGAATTTGCTGAACATTTCATATTTTCACTTAGATGACAGATCAATTTATAAAGTGTTCAGGTTCACAGCAGTATTAGTTTGACGTGTGGGGACTCAAAGATACAAACTGAGAAAGGCTTTCACATGTGCTCAGTAACTATTAACAGCCTATAAGACTGGTAGATTTTTCTCCTGACTACCTGAGAATCCCACTGAGAGATGTGATGCAATGGAAACGCTCTAAACTTGCATTCGGGAGGACCCGGGTTCAATTTATAGTTAGGCCATCTTGATTTCAGTTTTCCGTGATTTTGTAAATCACTCCAGGTAACTGTTGGAATGGTTCTCAACTGAAGGCAATATCAGATACCTTTCCCATTCCTTGTCTGTCTAAGCCATTGGTTACTTCTCTGATGGCCTCGCTGTAGACCTACTACCAACCTGAGAATACCTTAATCCTATAGATGGTGAAGCATAATCTAATGCTGCAGTCACATTGTACTTTTGAACTTGTATACTTGAACATGTTCAACTTTAGCATGCAGTCACACAGCTAAGTGGCACATTTTCTTGAATTTTTTTCTGGTTGTGATTAGCCTCAACCGAATTCTACTGCATGATGAACACAAATTTTTTAGCAGCTAAACCAGGACAATTCACTCAAATTAATGTATACCATTCCTATCAAACAGAGCACTTTTGACGAGTTTCCTTTGTGCTCTGATAAATTATATAAGCATTTAAATTCTTATGCCAGATTGTCAATCAATATCATCATTTTTTGATAAACTACAGCATTCGTGCAAAGGCCCCATCTACTCTAACAGTTGGAATCAATGCAGTACATAACTAACCAATAAGAGATAAGCTTAGTACGTTCTTCAAAGGACCCTTCCTAATGGTTGTAACTTTTCATGCAAAGTAGGCCTACTGTCCAGGCTGCCATCCTTGAGATCTGCATTTTCTCTGTTGCTTCGCCCTAAAAACATTGTTTTGGGAACTGCAGCACTGAGAGAGTGTTAAGTGACTGGAGAAGAAGGATGCAAAATTTACATTTGGCCCCGCTGGCAGTTAGATCTGCCTAATGTCTGTGTCTGGCCCTTCCTGTGTCAGCTTAGCAGTGGCAAAGTGACTTCCTGATAGTCATTTACAATGCCATGGAGAGGGACAAATCCAAGAGGGGGCGGAAGGAGAAATCGCCCCCTTCCCTTAAACCGACCAAAAAATGTTCAAGTATACAGGATGAGTCGGGAGGAAAGGTACATGCTTTGAGGGGTGATAGTACTGGTGATTTTGAACAAAATGTTTCAAATAAACATATTCCCATTTCTTAACAGTTTCAGAGAAACTGAATGAAAACAACAACGAACGGGAATTGTGCAGGTGATGGTAAATCACGGTACTGTTATCGTATGTTTTGTTTAATTGTGTGCATTTCGTCACAAAACATGTTCAAACACTCCACCACCAACCCAGAGATATTTTTAAATTCTGTTTATCCTGTGCGAGTTGTGAGTACAAGACTCGAGGCTGTGGAATAAGTCAAACGTTTCTGCAGTCCACTCCTTTCTCTCCCCGAACAGTGGCTTCTACTGGCATCACTGCCGAAATAGCTAATGGGCAGCTAGCGCCATGTGATTTTACGGAGTCTGAAATTAACTAATCATAAAAATTTACTAATTTCTGTCCACATCCGTTCAGATATTCAGGGTGCATCTGAGAAACATTTTTCTCAACTTTCTGTGGACTCTGTGACAATGCAAACTAGACAATAATAGTCACAAGCTAATGGGAAGAGAGTAGCATATCAATTGACCTTGAATATACTATATGTACTGTGCTGTATGTAATAAGACATCATAATACCTGATAAAAACATTGTAATACTTGATAATCCTAAAATAATTTTGTATTTGCTGGCATGACAAAATATGTACATTCATGCAATATGTTAACTGCATGTGACTGAATTTAAAAACAACAGAGCATATCTTTAGTTAGATTTGTTGTCTGATGCTAAATGGATTCTTTTTCTTGCTACTGCAAATCATTAAGAATCTGAAGTTTATAATTTTGTTGTTTAAATTTCAAGTTTGATTACACGCCCTGCCTGTAGCAAACTGCAGTCACATTTCCAGTATGTGGGTTGCAGAGAAGGCTTTCTACCATGCACCCTTCATTAGTAATGCCACTGCCACCCCAGTAGGACTCACCCCAGCTAGCATGAGGTCGATGACTGGAGGCAGCCTAGATGACTTCCACAGCAGGTTGCCCATAACAGAGCCGAGGGAGGCACAGAACTGGCTCTGTAGCTGTATTTGACTACGCAGCCGGTACAGCTCCGACTGCATCTTGCCCATGTGCTCCTGCTGGTTGCTCCACTCCAGCTGCAGCTGGCGATACTTTTGTTTCACACCCTCACACTCTACGTGCAGCAACTCCATCGCTGGACACACCACACCGTTCCACAAATACCTCCGACACTTTGCAACACAATGCTTGCTACCAAACTAATGGTCCTCAAAAATATTTTGTACCTACATTCTACTGTACCAAGAATTGGTAATACTTTTCTTTCATTTACTGATTTCTCTCTACCCTTCAGTCCACTGTTGCTCCGCTTACATCTCGCTCTCTTGAGGTGTTGTGGACAGCATTAATTTAGATTTTCACACCACATCTACAAAATAGGCTGAGCTTATTAGCCATGAGTTATTCCAGTCACCCAAATCTTAATAAGTAAATATCATAGCAGTACAACTTTTTTTTTGCCAGAAAATCTAGCTACAGTTTAATAATCTGATGTTTTAAATATCTTTACTTTTTTCTAAATCTCTTAGCATCATTACTCATTGCACTGACTCCAGTTGTCCTCCGACATCACATTTTTATTTTTGCATACAGAAACTGCACACTCCATTTGGTTAGCAAGCCGTGATCACGTGGTTGTTATTTTACCTCGTGCATTACATTTCATGTGCACGTCATAAAGTCCTGCTTTAGTTTTAAGAGGGGTTTTTATATTATTTAATGTAACATTGATGACTAGCCAAGTTTATCGTGGCCATGAGTTAACTTGAGCATTACTATCCTTCAGTTCGTATAGGCCTAACTAGTTTAGTGAAACTCTCAGTAAATATTCCCACTTTTAAAGCTTTCTTGTGCTAAGCATTATTTTGTTTAGTTACGCATCACTAAGCCCCTGGCCAAAGGGTTGAAAGCGTTTGGTGGCCAGGAACAGCCAAGTTTTCCGCTGTTGCCATGCATGCTACTATGGATAGTTTGATCACGTCCTTCCACTGTAAAAGGAAGTAATTTCACCACATCAAATATTGACCCTATGAAGGAGTAGCTGTCTCCCTATCCCCATGTGGCATTTGCAGAATGATGCCTATTAACACACCCTTGTGATCAATGCTATATGCATGTGCTTTATGTTTGATTATCCTTTCAGCACAGCATGTTCTGCACCACTCTCACCTGATGGCTATTGAGATCATTCTATCTTAATATGGCACTTTATCTACATCTGAATGGTTTTGCTTTAATCATATGTATTTTTAAAAAATATTGAAAATTTTAAAAATCAAACTTGTAGAGATGCCAACTGTTGAAGACTGGTAGTCCCTTACCACTTAGCTGTAGATCCAGAACTACAATGGTAAAATGTTTAAAATCAACCAATGTTCAGCAAATATATGTTCAGCAAATATACAATACTGAATGTAGTATAGTTAGTTTCCCTTCCCACATGGGTGGTAACTGTACCTTTTGTCCTGATTGCCAGATAGTGTGCAGGTTTGCAACATTTTTTTTTAATTCGTATTCTTATAAAAGATATTTAAGAATGCTCTTCAGTCGGAAATGTAGTTTTCGTCTTTTTTAAACTCAACTTTGTTTTTAATGTTCATTTCATTATGGTCAACATAGCCTAAACAGGCATTTTCACAGTCATTTTTAACCAGGCTAATAATTAACGGAAGATATTATGGCCATGGAAATAACATGTTTCATATTATTTCATACATGTTTGAAAATTCAGCAATTATTAGAAACATGATTTTTGGTCCTTTCAAAAAATAATCATATTACATTGGATTTTACACCATACTTCCATGAATAAATTTATATGGTCACAACTTGAAGCCCCTATAGGAAATAGAAAAATACTAATGTTCTGCATGCTGATTGAATAGCTGCATGAAAATGATGCTTTGTTGTACTTGCTGCTCAGCAACGTCCTTAATGCTGCATAGATTTTCTGACACACACGCACACAAATGCAACCTATATAGGGAGCCACCTTAAAGCTAGGCCCTAATCAAGCAATGAGTTTGGTACTGTCATGAGAGTAAGTTGGTAATTGTGATATGTGGAAGTTGGCAGGAACGGAAGTGTCGTCGACAATCATGGATGGCTGTAAGAGCATGTAGGCAGAATAAAGGAATCCGTTTGAATCATTGTGCGTTATTATTAATTACCATTACATGGCGCAGTCGGTGAAATTTCAATAATGGACACGTTGGTGAAGCCAATCAAGAAGCTTCGGCGGGAAGGCGATGTTGCAAGTAACTGGATGCAATGGAAGAAGAAATTCAAGTAC
>PNEQ01115791.1:0-11707 GCA_003012365.1 Medauroidea extradentata
TTTGGGCGATGGAAGCTGAATTGATCCGTCCTTGCTGACAATTATCGTTAAAAAATGTGGCAGCTAAATAAGTAAAAATAATGTTTTCAGCGAGATGTGTCTCAGTGCCGAAAATATCCCTTTTCCTTTTTTCTGGCGCCGAATATAGTTTTATTTTAGCTAGCCACGCAGCAATACAGCAACTACTTGGCAGGTAAACTGACCCGATTGAAGAGACGCTACTTCCGCGGACTCTGCAGGTATAGGCTGGGGATTACCAGTACAGCGCATTAGCGTACGTCACTCACGGTGGGTTGTAGGGATGGGGAGGGGAGGGGAAATGGCTTGACTCTGCTTTTGCCTACAAATATTTAAGTATGCAACTTGTCGTACTTCAGTGCGTTTATATAGTATCATCTCACTGCGATCCTTGGGTATGTGTAGCTTGGCAGGCGATCAGGCCTCTTAAGGAATTTTTCACATAAATACATGAACGCTATGACTACGTTGTTCTCACGAGCATTCTACACAACATTCGTTTTATGAATGTACCTTTTGTACAAATTCCATGAATGTGACTTATGGGATTTTATATACAACAAAGACATGAATAAAATGAATGCAGTAATAAAATTAATGCAATTTTTAAAAAGCCATACTTATGGGGTTTTATAGTAAAACTATTCAATTGTAATATGGGAACTCTTCAATAGTGTATATAGGCGACGCTACCACACACGTATGCCTCAGTATTTTTTGTGGTAGAGTCACCATACCACAATGTCCAGAACTTCCTTGATACTATAAGACGGAAGACGTTGAATGCAACCGACTGAAATATAGATGATAGTGGAAAACATATCACCATTACAAGTAGTGGTGAGGCATGTTAGTGTTCAAAGGGAGGTAGTAGTCTGGCAGATGTAGGGACACCAACCAACCACTAGCGTGGAAGAGACAAAGAACTTATTCTCCAATAACACTGCTTCATTCACACAGCAAATTCACAGTAAAACATTTTGGTTGTCAGAGCAAAGTATTTGTTTAAATACAAATCACTGCAAAGTTACTTCGCCGTAAAAATAACCAACTACTTTTATGGTAACGTAACAAGAATTATTGTTTAATTAAGATTATACTTTTGAAATATTATAATCTTTATAGTCGTGGTATTTATAGCATATGGTTAGAGATCCCTATTTTGTGCGAAAAGAATTTTGCCCCAGCTTGTTTCAGTGCCTTGCACGCAAATCTGCTTTTATGCTTCATGGTTATTGGCAACGTGTCTGTGTGAAGAGCCGTATCTCATTTGACTGAGCCAATTACGATAACGTACCTACAACAACAGACGTCTGTGATTAGCCGTTAGAATCCCAAGGCTCGTGAGAGTTAAAATATCCAATCACTGACCACGAAGCAGAATTACAGATGTGCACGTAAGGCACGGAAACAAAGTGAGGCAAAATTATTTTCGCGAAAAACATGAGTCCCTACATATGGTTTATGTTAAATAAGTATAATCATTCATACAAAGACAATTATATTATTTTGAACCATAAAGTGACACAAAATATAAGTTTTCAACGTCTGCTTTGCTGTGGGGTAATATTTTTTCTTGAAACAGGCTTAAAACTTTTGCGGCTAAAAGACTTCGAAGTGAATCATACTGTCACGAGGCGACTATCTGGTGAAATTAGATAGAGCGGCGACAATGCTAACCGACCCCCGTGGCACCGTGACTATCTGGCTGTTTAATGAAAGAGGATATAGAGGCGGTAGGGATAAGAGTAGGATCCGTGGTGAAAGAGGATAAGGTGCTATTCTCCGTTCACTCTTAGTTGAGTTTTAGGATAAACAAAGCACATTATAAACGTGTTCATTGGCTGCCGACCGCCGTGCACTGTGATCTTGCATAAGAAATAGATCCTTGTTATCTGTCATGTACATATAAATTTACCACTCCATCACTTAATGAGAGAGTTTTATTAACAAATATCTAAAACATGCAGACGTTGCAAACACAATCTACGACGCTATATGTCTATTACTATAATTAAGGTTAGCGGACTACTCGTCCGTACGGTTGGTTCACAAGTTATTTAACGATTGACGCACTGTTAAACGTACGAGTTTCTTGGTACACTTGCCAGTATTTAGAAACGTGCGATACTCTGAAGATACCAAAAGTTTAGTTATATAATAATTACCACAGTAAAAATAAGTCAGAAATATCACAATCAGATATATAATGTTTTATTTTTTCAAAGTATTTTTGGACGCTAACGCGTTAATGTTGTGGTTACTGCGAATGTTTTTATTCGTGTGTCCATTTTCCGTTCCAGTTCGTCCGATCCACGGCCGCGTGGTCCGAACCAAAGTTCCTTGTTCTATTTTGTTCCGTCCTCGCGTCGGTTTATATTTACGTCGCTTGCAGAATGCAGATTAGGTTATGTGATGCTGGACGTGAACAGTGAAAATGTCTTGCATGGTTTCCGAAACGTGGATATATGTCTTCATTACTGAACAAACTGTGGTGATGTTTATGAGGCAAGAATAAAAATCTCGCATAGCAATCTATATAAAAAAATATGTGTCGTGAATTATCGACAGATTGTTTGGTGATTTATAAAATGTAATTTTTCCAAAACGAAGTACAAAATAATCCAGGAGGACTTTACAGTAGGTTTAATCACTCATGTTTTGACAACTTTTTTTTCTGCATGTGGTACCAAATTTTCGCTACGTTAATACCGGAATATTTGAATACAATCGTTAGTCATGTCTTGACAATTACTATTAAATTTTGAAATATACAGTAATTGCACATGATGTTAATATTTTTACCAAGTTTTTGTGTAATTTTTGTTTCCCTATGTCGATAACACGTATGAAATTTTCACGCAATATTGTTTTAATATATACGGCGTTGTTGTTTCCTATGATGCCGGCTGTACACACTTTTGTGGGTTGGAAATAGTACGTCGGCGCGACGCACAAATTGAGCCAATTAGAAGCTAGCGAAGTGCAATGATATTACGTTATTTGTTTACTTCAGAACTCAACTTAGAGTGAACGGAGAATAGCAGAGATAAGAGACCCCTGTGGCACCGCGACTGTCTGGCTGTGCGGTGAAAGAGGATACAGTGGCAGCGTAGATAAGAGACCCCTGCTGCACCGTGAATATCTGGCACTTGTGGCACCGCAACTATTTGGCTGTGCGGGGAAAGAGGATACTGTGGCGGCATAGCTAAGAGACTCCCATAGCACCACGACTATATCTGGCTGTGAGGTGTAAGAGGATGCAGTGGCGGCAGAGCTAAGAGATCCCCGTTGCACCACGACACATTCAATTGTCCTTTATTTTGAAAGCATTATCACGGTACAAACAAAAAACTTAAAATTCAAGTCACCTTACCCAGGACAATAAGGTTCGTTAAAATTTGGAAAAAAAATTTTTTAAATATCTTTTGAGATATTTTTTTAAATATTGTCGCCATTAAAGAATACACAGTATTGCAAAATTTAACAGAAGTCCAGTCAGCTCATTACCTAGATACATGTATATTAATTTTGGTGGAATTTGGTCTACGTGTTAAGTTTTAAGTGAGTGAGGGAGGACTCTCACTTACACATTTACCTACACGGTCACAAACTAACATAAACATACAAAAAACAGAAAGTAAGTTGATCTCACGGCCTAATTTTCCTCTCGGAAGATTGACAAATATCATAAAACTGCCAATTTTTATAAGGTTTTGTGTACCTTTTTAGGTACGTACATTGCGAAATGCATTGCACTTGCAAAATTTTCCTTTTAAGGTTTGTATTTTACACGTTATGTTGAAATTGTTATCATAATTTCGCTTGTCAAAGTTAGGAAATCTATGAATATATTTATTGCTATGACTTTTACGCTGATAAAAACAAAAATTGTAATCTAACTCCCGAGATGTACGCAGTCATATGGCGGTTGAGTTAACAAAATTTTTATTTACGAATTTTTAAATATATGTTAATAAATATACATTTATACACCGAAATATCACCATTTCCACTTACGCGTAAGTACTTTTTCGGTTAAAGTAGCATGTATTTGTTGCGGAAATTAGTCGTATACAGTGAATAACGTAAATGGCGAAATAAGTATTTACATGGGTTAGCAAAATACATTTTTACCAGAGCAATTTTTTTTAGATTAGTATAAACGCCTGTAAGTATACGGTTTGGTTGATGCAAATTTAATATTTTATTTGGAAGTAGACACAAATGTAAATATCCTAAACATAAATGATGGGCACATTGCCGGTTATAAAACCCATTTACTAGTTTCTAACGAAGTTAAATGAGATATGCAGATATTAAAATTAATTACTCTATACAAACTCATGTTTATTAACATCTCTGTACTATTAACATTTAATACAAGAACACCTTTTGGTGCACCGGAGCTTTAAATGTTAATCAAGCCTATTAAGTAGCAAGCTATTACTCACTATCCGTCCAAAGTTCTCAATACCAAAACGTGAGAGTTCAAATTACGCGACGAGCTATACTATAAATGTCACAGTAATGCCATTACACGTCTTCTCAAAGTTTAACTACCCGGGAAATCTGGCAATAGTATTTAAGCCGGCTGGCGCGTAACTTGTTTGTTCTTGAGCCGGCATTCACGACATGCCGAAATTCCAACTGGTGAACATGCTGCAGTTGACTCCTGCCGGCTAACACCGTTACAAAAATTAGTTCTTAAGTTTTATTTAACATTTTTATAAATAATTTAATATTCTTACCGCATTATGAAAGTGCAATAACATTCCAAACACATTTCTGAATACCCTTACACGACCAGTTGTTATATTTTACTACATATTTTGATAAGTTACAAAACTTATTACAGAAATATAAAAGTACAAGAAACGTCAAATTACGTTCGGTTAATACCGTTGTAAAATTTTAGCTCAAACATTATGCTTAAAAATCAAACGTAGTTCCAGAATTCTAAGATATATGAAAACACATTTGAATGCATATGTCAGTGCCTATTAATGTATTTTTACACGAACTACTGCCATGACATTTAGAATCCCAATATTTGTTTGCACAAGAACACGAGTTTTTACTGCGTCCTTCAGAGCAGCCGCATCTCATAAAACTTTGCTTTGACTCTGATGCAGACATAGCTTCCTGTCGTACGGAAACCTTCATATCGGGGACATCACTGATTTCCAGGGATTCGTGAGGGGCTAGCATCGTTTCTTGAGTACATTTTTTCAAGCTTGCAACGCTTAGTTCAAATAGGAAATAAATTTGGCTCAACTTCTTCCGTTATCACTGCAAGCACGTTACGGGAAACCAGTCTCCCGCGATCCACGCCGGAAACATTTACTAAAATATCGTCACCAGTAGGGGCAGGCGGAAACTTCTTCCCCGATGTCTGAATCATCTTCTCAGCTTGTTTCTGTAATACCCGTTTCCATTGTTTGCGAGAGCACTCAATAGCCGATTCCCTTGCACAATGATGGCATAACGGAATTTGGAACTGTGGAGCTGAAGTGCATGCCGAATGAAAGTATTCAGCACATTCGTAGCAGGATGTTTCTTCTTCAAACTGCTGGTCACAAACGCACGGAAAAAATATTTTGTGGCAGTTGCAAAATATTGTGTGAAACGTTTAGTTGTGACCACTTAAATATTGTGGTTACCACAAAATTACTTAGTGGTCACTACAAAATAATTTTGCAGGGAAGATATCTTACAAATTTTTCCTTCAGTGCGATGCAAACTCTGAAGACTCTCCTCAGTTTTAATTGGTTTTACAACTTGTTGGTTGGCAAATGTCACCCATGTCGGCGTCATGTACGTTAAGGTTTATCTGTCTCATCTAATTTATGTGTAAGATTGATATATATATATATATATATATATATATATATATATATTCTTCAAGTTGTTCTTCCGTGTCAATCTTTCTGGCAAGCAAGAATCAAGCCAACAATTTTTCTGTGGAACACCGAACAATGTTTCATATGGAGTCCTCTTAATTCCATCGTGGTAAACTGAAATTTTCTAAACTTTAAGTAAATCAAAGTCCAGAAGCCCAACTCAAAGTATCGTCATCTTTCACCCTAGCTACCAAACTATCTCAGACGCCCTTATTTGCTCGTTCGACGGATCCTTGGCTTTGGGAGTGGCGCGGTTTTCCGTCAAGTATCTTTATTCTGTTCCATCTAGCCGCCAAAGCTTCTATCACCTGTAAAAATTAATGAAATATTATTATGATTACTTTTAATAAAACCTTACTACAAAATTCACGACCATTGTCACTGTTACGGATGTTTGGGGCTCCAATGTAACAAAATGTATCCAAAATATCGTCTGCATCTCTATCTGCTGCCTTATTCTTCAATGGCCGTAATACAACGAACTTCGTCTAATGATCTTGGTAGTTCAGAATAAGCTTGTAGTCTCCATGAGGCTCACTTGGCACACCGTCGAGGTCTACCTGCAAGTAAAAATAATAGCATGCAGAAAAAGAATAATGGTAAAGAAGCCCTAACACATCAATCCTAAAATTCCTGTCTGATAACAAAAATAATATAGTCAGGTGATCCCTTCCCTACACGTAAAGTAAAAATAAAATTTGTGTAGTAAAAATAAAATAAGACGTGAATCTACCTGTAAAAATTTAAAAAATGTAGTACGATATTTACCCGACATCGCGAATTTAGCATTCAAACGCGTTTTTATATTTCACAATTCTGGACCTACATTTGATTTATAAGTATAATTTTTTAGCTAAAATTTTATAACGGTATTAACCGAAAGTAATTTAAATTTTGATGTACTTTTATATCGCTGTATGGAAGTTTATTAATACTTATTGTCATTTGTAGTAAAAACTTAACAACTGGTTTTGTAACGGTATTAAAAAAAGCGTTTAGAATATTATTGTACTTCCATTGGGCTGCGAGAATGTTTTATTACTTTAAAATATTCTAATAAAACAAAACTAATTTTATAGCAGTTTATACCGTAATTATTTTGAATTCATATGTACATTTATATTGATGTAATATAGTTTTATTACTTATTAAAATGTGTAGTAAAAATATAACTGCAAAAGTGCGTTAAAGGAATGGTAAAAAAATTATCAAACAATAATCTAATGAATAAGTTACTAAAAAAACAACGCGTTTTGGGCAAATTAAACAACCGAGAATGTGTTGTGGGAAAATAAAAGTTACCCACAACGTGTTAAGGGTTTGTGTGTAAATGAATTCTACCCACAACGAGTTGTGGATAATTTTTAGTGACCATTACGCGAAAAAGAACACTGTATCGGAAACTGCGCATATCACATTTACCACAACGCGTTGTCAGCATTTATCTTTGCCCAGTCACCGTAAAATATACCCAGAATCCAGAACGTCTAGTGCACATTACGACGTACCCAAAACGCGTTGCAGGTAAAAATTTCGGCCAGTGGGCAAAATCGGGCATTGCCTCTGTGTGTGTTTATATATATATATATATATATATATATATATATATATATATATATATGCGATAGGTCGATTACAAAAAAAAGGTGTTTTTCCGATTCTTGTTCCTTGATTCCCGGATTCGGTTCCAGGTTTGAAAATGTAAAATACAACCTTAACTTTTAGTAATAGCATTGACCAATCAAGAAATTATGGTCCTTTATTCTTTATTGCTTACATCTGTAAAAACCACAAATCTTATGACAAAACTATTAAGTATTTACAGTTTTCAAATTTTTAAACCATCTACATGTATACACACTTAAGTTCAACATGCACAGCTGTTCTTTTACCTTCTGTCATCCTATGAAATAATTAAGATCAAATATACTCTTTAGTTCTAAAATACGAATCTATTTTTCAAAACCTGACAATTGAAATGTAATATTTTGTTAACAAACAGTAACACTAATTCATACTTTTGAAACCTGACGACATAAGAATTAGGTAGTTCGGCTAGATCTACAAGTTCATCTTCAAAAATACAAGCAATTTTAAGGAACTGCCACAATTATGTAGATATGTCTGACCGTGCAGGCCGCGCTGATGGTACAGAAGCCGGTCTGGCTTCTGATTGGATGAATTGTTTATCTGATCGACGTCAGAGGTTTATTGTGCAAATTGTTGAGGCAGACCTATCCACCTCAAAAGTTCGCTAACACCGAAATTCATCACCAGCATCTGACGTCATGAAGTCAGTTGACCCATAAGAATCTGTGGTTACATTTAATTTAAAGAAGAAGCGTGAGAATTTACTGTCTTCAAAATATATAAATAAATGGTCATCTATAATAAGTTACATCAACTACAGCCATCAACCTAACAGTGGCAAAATATTTCAAGAGAGTCCCTCACTACCTGCACGGACGGATCGGGATGGCCTGCACGGTCAAAAACGTGTGCATAATTCTGGCGTTTCCGGTTGCTATCACTGATAAATCCTGCTGTAGCTAGGATTTAATTCGTGAACATGAAAATACACCCAAATATCGGACATTTTAACATTAAATTAAGCGAAATACGGTACGTTAATAAACACACGCACACTCGTGGTCACGCTAAGAATGCACCAGACAATGATGACATTGGACTGCACGATGTACGCTTCTCTCACATAGAGTAAGTAACATTCCAGAGATCGATAGTCGACACTTCGATTGCTTGGTGTCCGCTGTGAATCATGGCCGTGTATTGTATGGTCCTAGAGATCGACATTTTGCACATGTTTTGTGGCAGGGACTTGCGTAAAGTGATGCAAACATGTTACAACAGACCTACCAAACACTCCGTGGTGTTACAAGAGGGCCAAATAATACCGAAAGTTACCAAAGCATGTTTAGGTTTTTTTATATCAGTGAAGTAGGCCGACATCGAAGCGCTCCGAAGTCCAAGGCAATTAATATTTGACTACTGACTGGTTTATTATTCTTTAAGAATATTATTTTTATTTTTATTTTTTTTTACAAAATCTATTACATGGTAAAATTAAGCGAAACGACGAACTCTTGCAAAATTGTTTGTATGTATGCCGTACAAATCAAGGTTAGGTGTGCCGGGTACCGATACAAAAACAAATCCGACTCTAGTTTTAAGGGTCCGATTTGAGTTCGGTTTTTTGTTATAAAAACCGGCGGAACCGAAGAAACGATATCGGACCCTACCCTGTACTAATACATATTGCATACGATATGTCTGCCCTTTTTTGGTAAGAAGTCACTTAGTCGGTTATTGCAATGACAGTAGTATGGTTACTGTATGTCGAAGTTGGGACAAGGGATTCCGAGCCTGACCTAGACTTTGACGTTTAAGGGCGCGATCTACCACAATTTTCATCACTATTTTTATTTTTTATTTGTAGCAGATATTTTGTTATTATTTTAGACACAAAATGTGACTAAATTTGGCTCTTATGAAATTTTTTTCTCTCGTGGCTTCTTAAAGTCATATTTTGCATGTTTCCGTTTTAACGACTACACTAAAACCAACCGATATACCAAACTAAAAAAAAAATCACAGTTGACAAAGACATTGCAGGCTACAATGTCATGCTCATAAAAATAACGAAAAAACAAATATTGAATTTTTAAAATTTTTATTTTCAGTTTCAGCATTTTTAAAGATACAAATAATGTTTATTCTGTACTTTTATGTGCAAGACATTGTAGCCTGCAGTGTCTTTATACACGGTGATTTATTTTACTTTGGTATATCAGTTGGTTTAAGTTTAGTCTTTACAACGGAAACATGCAAAATGTGATACTAACAAGCCATTACGCGAATACTACGAGATATAAAAAAATTTCATAACAGCCAAATTTAGTCACATTTTTTGTCTAAAACAAGGAAAAAAATGTCTGCTACAAATAAAAATAAAGAAATGGTGATGAAAATTGCGGTAGACCTTAACCCAATTACGTTTGATCATGCGCTATATTGTTGATCACCTGCCGCCATCTCGTTTACTTACTACTTTTTGACTATCATTTGTTTACATCACCTGGGAGCCGACAAATTTTCACTAGCGCCTCGGGTGCTTTTGGCAATCTTCGGACGTCATCTTCGTACTGGCAATTTAGGCACTATCGGCAACCTGAAGCTTGGCATCAGAAAATTGGGGGCAGGTACCAAGTGACCGTAGCGACAAGTGACCGTACGATTTCTACTGGCTGCTGTACACACTTGGCCCTAGCCAACGGCGTGAAGGCCTTGACACGAATAAGTTGTAACCAATGATATATTATTCTGACCAATGGTGAAACAGTGTGTAAATGCATGGTACGTGCGAGCTTTGTGCAAAAACAGCATAATGATAAATAATGAAATGTAGAATTTACGGAGAAAAATGTTCCAGAGCGTCATGTGACCGTACGCGCCTAGTGCGCGGGTCGCCAAGTGGCCGTAGGGGAATGGTTGGTCTAAGCTTGGAGGAAGAGTGACCTACGTCCAGTTATTTCTCCGTGTTACGAGCTATGCTCAGAATGCGTTATTTTGCCTGATTACGTAATTCTTGTTGTTGTCGTCAGGTTATGGCGAAATAAGATGAAGTTTACAGCAGAATTAATGCGAGATAGAGGGAGAAATAGCTGCTTTAAAATTAAAACAAAATTTGACCTATAAGCCAGTTATAAATCTTTAGGATTCCATTTAAGGTAATTAACTAAGGTGTTATCATCGAAAATAGCAAAATCAAAATGATTAAAATTTCTTTAGTCATTGGAAAAAATGATACACAACGTAAAAACATTTTGGAGATAGTCAGGAACGAACACTAATCATCAAACATTAAGTGAAAATAATCTATCTGTCGATGCTTTACAAACTACGCTATCTCGAGACATTGCACTAAACTGCTTTTAAGTTTGATACTTTTGCAATATAGGCTACTAACAAACAAATAGTGTTTATTTATTTAATGTAAAATAATATTACAATTCAAACTGGATTATATATTTTGTAACAGGTATTTTCATAGTTTCTTTTGTAAAGTTTTTTAAATCTCGAACTTCAGACGGGAATAGCGACAAGCAGGCCATATTACGAGAAATTTTTTTTCTTGTGTTTCGGCAGAAATAAATGAAAACTCTGTATTCTAGAAAGGTTGCGCCAAATGCAAAATTCAATCGCCGTTATTTATATATTTTATGCGCTTTACAATATGAATGCAGTGGTTTTATTGTACGAGTTACTCACTTAGATCCGCCATTTTACAATGCTTCGAGACGATCTTCAGTCACCTCTACAGTTGACATGATGAAGACAATCTTATTCATTTGCTTAAGAAAATGCTCGACGACTGTGAAATACAGTTCGGAAATGTGATCTCAAGCACAGACTATGCAACATGAAAACGCAGTCTTATGACAGAGGAATATAAGATTGTATTGATAGAGACTGACTTGTTAGCATTTGCTTGAGATCAGCTTTAAGAAGTGTGTATGGAGCTAGTGCTTGAGATAAAACTATGAATACCGCCCGCAATGGTTATAATCAAAATTAAGTGGCTTCTTTTTTGGTTGGTGTTTCCATATACATGTCAGTCTGAAAAAGCAATTTTTAGCTATTTTGAGAGGCCCGAGTGTCATATTTATTATACGATTTAGGATCGTTTTAATTTGTAGAAGCGTTGTTTGAAGTGCGTTTTTCCCCTAGCTATACAAATTTAATGTGCGTTAAATAGGTCTATCAAA
>PNEQ01115792.1:0-10409 GCA_003012365.1 Medauroidea extradentata
CCACGGCACGCAGATACTTGATCACTTCTGTACTAGGCAACACCTAGCAAAGTGCAGAGACAGACTTGATCCTCCAAGGTTACTTCTGCAGTTCTCAGACAGCGGCATATTGCTCGCTCATATTGAGCCTTTTCTTCACTTCTTATCCCGCACTATACTGTCCACGTACGTCACCACGGCACGCAGATACTTGATCACTGCTGTACTAGGCAACACCTAGCGGAGTGCTGAGAGCTTACTGCATGTCGACACATTTCATACAAGGTAAACGTTGTAGCGTTGGCGGATGGTAATACGAGGTGAGATTGGAGCAGCTTCAGAATGATGGAGAAGAGGAAAAGGAGAAAATCCGTTGACTAATGACATCCAGCATGATTCCCTCAATAGGAAATCTGGTCTGACTACACCTGTCATGACAAAAATGTACTTTTCTAAATAAAAGTTTTATTTCTTTTATTTTAAGTGATATACAAAACCTTCGCCGATCGTTGTGGTAGGTCCTACTAATGTTTAAATTGACATAAACTGAAAAGGGTCACTACATGTAATCAACAGCAGATATTGTTTTTAAATAGTTAAAAATGTAAGGTTTTTCCATTAATTTGAGTTTGCGTCTGTCGCTGATTTCTCACAAAATAATTATCACGAAATTATTTTGAAACCTCCTTTTATCTTTTATATATTTCGCATTTTCCCAATACATTTTATTTACGCATCAGACAAGTAAAATAATCTTACAAGTGTTTTAAAATCTCTGGACTAGATACATAACGAGTAGTGTCTTCATTATACATGTCTTCGCAAATTATTAGATTGAGGCGTAAAATCGACGAAGCGTAAAGCATAGCGACGCTAGTGCAGACCCAAGGAGAGAAGAGATTAGGGTCCAAATTTCAAAGTGGCGGAACTGATTTTCTTGCGCATTGTTATATTTTGCCTTTCGCTCACCTCCCAGAAGTTTCGGTGGCTAGAGAGGAAAATATACGAGGATTGGAACGGGGTAGAAATAAAATAAGAAGTAGGTAACAGAGTTTTAATGGGTAGAGAACTAGATCACAACCGTTACAAGACGAGAAGGGAAGAAGTAGAGCTAGAGTAGATTGGAGCTGGGTTAAGGATCGCTCTCAGCCCAAACCAATAGAACTCACCACGCAGCTGCCGATCGACGGTAGTAGAAGGGTTCGACGTCAGCCGCGCGTTGTGTCCAGGTTCGACCCCCGGACGAGAAGCCTGGTGGTCCTCGCAGTCGGAGAGCGTCTCCCTCAACCTATAGCTTGTTGCTCCTAACCATTCTTCACGCCCCCACCAGGTCGTCAGAATCATCTCCCCTGATTAGTCCTTTTCTAGGCCCGGGGTGGAGCCATCCCTGCTGGCTAAAGATGGTTTTGCAAGGGAGCTGAGGCCCACTTAACTTCGCGAATCATAAAATCTTGGCCTACAATCAGTTGCGGCAACAGTCCCGAAGCTTAGCGTAATTGTTTGTAAAACTACCACTGGCCGCATTCCTCCGCCGCTGCCTCTGGTGTTGAGGGATTGTGAAACCGTAGCAGCATGAAGGCTCTTAACTATGTTACACGAGCAACACTGGTGCGCATCATATGCTGTATTACCGGACAATTTTTACTACGGGAATTCAAGGGGTGACAATAACATTTTCTTCAAACAAATCCTGTAGCAAAATTTAGTGAACTATGACATCGGAGTTTCGCCAACAACCTGTTTGAGGTTGAAGTATAAAGTCTTTAAAAGCCATCGTTTTTGTTTGCGTATGTTGGTGTTTCTATTGTGCGTGATGTCTTAACAGTGACATTCCACACTAGTCGTAACAGGAAATGTTATACGTGTAGGTTGACTATGGATTTTCTCGAATAAGGCGCTTAAAATATAAGGCTTAGAGAGCATGGCACGCATCGTATGACGCTGAACGAAATAATTGATTATGTTTCTGCTTGTTAAAAGCTCCTCGCTGTGCGTCCGGCGCCTGAATATCACACAGTAGAAGTTGCAAGTTTGTGCACCTGATTACTGTAGACGCTCGTGTCGCTTGCGAGAGTCTGCTGGAGTCGGTCATTACATTTGGCGAGTACGTAGTTTGTCCTAAATGAGTTTGTCCTAAATGAGTTGGCCCTAACATATATTAATCCAAATTACACACCTAAAGAGGCGTTTGCCCTAAAGTCTTTTAATACAAAAGCGTTTGCTCTAAAATAATTTTATTTGTCCAAAAGGCGTTTATCTTGCAAGTCACTCTTCTCTGGAAAATCACTCAAATCCATGCCATAAATTTCCATCTTGTTCTTTGCGTGAAATTATTATGGTATCAATGTCGCCCTTATTAACCCACGTCCAAATGTTGGTAAATATTGATAGTTCAATTTTGCTGCTAACCAGCAGCACTCGAGTAATGCGGCTTTCAAGCCCCATCAGAGTACGTGAGCAGTACTACTGATTTCCAAACTTTTCGACAGATGGCGCATCAATCTTTATTTACAGTACGTTTTCTTAACTTTTCGTTCAAATTATATTATCTGGTGAATATATTACTATTAACATTCCCTTACCAATGATGGTGAACTATTAAAATAGTAAAATGACGATTAATTAATAGGGCGTTTTACATGCAATGAGGATTTAAAAGTTTGTTAAAATGTGACGTAATTGAAAAGTGAATCTGAAAAAACTAAACGAAGTCTAATATTAATAAATATTTTTCCAGCGTGTACTCTTTCTTTAGCTGTGTATGCAGTACCAGAATACATGTCATAATATCTTTAACATAAGATGGTATTTATATGGTGTAAATCGTATACCTATGATGACTGATTTACCTCGAGCCATTGATGGCTGTGCCCTCTATACGTTACCGTAAAAATTTCATTACAAATAAATAAATAAAATGTTCATTCATTGGATTCATGGAGGTATTACAGTTCGTAGCGATATAATTAGAGACTGGTTATTCTTGTATAAATTATTTCTGTACAGCCGTACTTGTATCTTCGCATCATCGACTTTAAAATGTTTACGAAGATCACTTTTTCCCCGCTTGTAATTGAGAGTTATTATATCAGTATAAAACAGTTATAATTATTTTTGTTAATTATGTAAGTTAAATACTGAAGCAATTAACACTCTGATACTTGAATTTATCGTTTC
Source organism: Medauroidea extradentata (assembly GCA_003012365.1). Taxonomy (NCBI): domain Eukaryota; kingdom Metazoa; phylum Arthropoda; class Insecta; order Phasmatodea; family Phasmatidae; genus Medauroidea; species Medauroidea extradentata. The sequence goes on from PNEQ01115792.1 coordinate 3,157, forward strand.
AGAGATTTTTTCTTTAGCTACATTGTCTTCAATATTTACAGCTACAGTACCAGACAAGTAATCCTTATGTATATCTGTCCTTTACTAAGTGACAAGTTGTTCCACTGTACAAGAAAAATGATATCTCTTCCAATGGTCCATTGTTTTAAGTAGCAACCTCACAAGTCTCGGTAGACGTCAACAATTTATTTCATTTTCACTAACTCACTAGAATTATTCTTTAACTTATGGCAATATCTTTCACACGTCCTCTCTGATTACAAAAAAATTAACACAGTAAAACGTTTTCCTGTTTTGAGCAATACTTCCTTCGTTCCAATTCTTTTTTGACCTGTATGAAGCAAAATCATTCTGTGGCTCACCAGTACGGAAATAGCTTTTTATATTTCTTTCTTACTCTGAAAGCAGAATGTTTTAAATGTACGCGACGGTGACTGTACAAACATGATGTCCAAAGTAGATACTATGTATTGCTAAGGCTATAAATAAGGCCAGGGACATTGTCAAGAATTGTATGGGTAGACTTGGGACAGTTTTTCCTCAGGGGCAGCTATAGCTACTTAGCTTGCTGCAGAGTAAGCTGAACCTGCAGCTTTGTTATCCTAACAGTTTATGGTCAAACTGCCGATCTAGTGTTCAAAGAAATTTTCCAATAAAAATAAATATCTGTTTTCAGGAATAATACTTGCGGTGAAGCCTACGGAAGACTGCTACTTTCATATACATGAAAATAACTTATTGCGCCACAAAATATGAATGCCATTAATCTTTTGAAGGTGTTAAATTCAGAGCGAAAGGCACGTTACTTCCGTTATAAAATAATATCAGAAACATAATTACAAAATTAATCTTCCTATATTCTAACTTTTTACCATAGCATTATAAAGAAATATGTACTTGAAAGGTAGATATTGTGCACGTGGCTACATCAAGCAATTCTTCAAATTTTTTTAAAATTTTATCTTTAAAAATGACCATTTGATTTTAGTTGAACAGAAAATCACTGTCACTAAATCTAACTTCAGTCCTTTACAAAAAAATAACCTGATAAGGGTAACTGTGTTAACTCGGTCAGGTCACCAGGTTTCAAAATAAAATGTGTTTGCAGAACTACGTAAGTATAATGCATTTGTGTTTGCTGTTAATAAAACGTTGTGAAATTCTTACGGTCTGTTATCTCACCTTTCCTATTGAAAAATACAGAATATTACATTTGTGAGTCGTTTATAGATATATTGAATGGCATGCGTACAATTTCACTCCAATGTTGTTATAGTAATGTCTATTGTGATGTTAGTTTGTGCCATTTAGCGCGTATCGTCTGCTAAATCCAGTTTTTATGCTTTCTAGAAGAATACTCAAAGATTTAATCAAGCAGAAAGTTTAGTTAACTAGGAAATTTTTCGAAGGAGCAGTCGGGTTAGCTGAGTGAATAATCACAATCTCTTTCACATATATGGTAATCATGCAGACATTCTTGTGCGTATTTCTCTAAACGTAACTGAATTAATTGATTTAACGTGCACGTAGTGTAGTGACAGATACGCGACTGAAGCTCTACCCACAGTTTGGCGGCTTTGACAGTTGGCACGCTTGAATGTGCTCAACTAACAGTGGATGGTCAGTTACTTAATATTTTAGAACAAGGGGCACTATGACTAGTCTTGCAGTTGTACTAAATACTTCTCAAGTCCTCAGAACATACCACAGCAAAACACACTGTCGTACTTATCTGCACAGTAACTACCAGGCACTTATGCTGTATTTAAAACGTCCATTTCTGACAGCAAATTTCATGGCGTGTGGTATGAAATAAATACAGTCAGTTTTTGCCTCGTCATTAAAAATAACTATCAAACATATATTTGTCATTAATTATTATTTTCTTACATATCCGTACATTGTCTTCTTTAAATGTAGATACATCATTTATAATTTAATTTGTTGACGATCACGGATATTTACTATACATCTAGGTTAATTTATTTGATAGATACTAAAGTTCATGAAAAGCCACTACTTTATAACACACATTTACGTCGTTACTGTATGTAAAAGTAGCCCGTGTGCATGTACGGGCGAAATAATAAAAACATAATAATAAAAAATCCCAAAAAGCAACTAACACTATCAATGCAATAAAAGAAGAATGTGAAAAAAATCATTACACTGATAAAATTGATCTCCCTCAATAAACAATGGAATTAATATAAAATTAAAATTTTGAAGTTGAAAAAATAATTTAATTAAGGAAAATTTAGAAATGGCACAAAAGCACAGATGAGTAAATACATTTACAGCATTACTCATAAAATGATTACATTGCACCAGCTGAACGTCCACAAGCGACAGAGTGACCTGTAAACTATGCGTTAGCATGACTTTGTTAATGGTTTTGCATGAGTTTTTCTGATACAAGTACATAAGATTATCCATGCATTTTTCAATGTAATTATACGCTACTTTTATGGAAGTGAAACTTGGGTCATGTAGCGCAAATATTTCGGTATCATCGTTGCATTATCTTCCTTGTTTGCAAAGCAAATGTCTGCCAGACTGTCATAACACTTTCTTGGCAATACGCCTACGCCGTAAAGCTCTCTTTATCTTAGTTTCCCACAGTGTCCAAGGGAGCCTCTTGCTAATTCTCAGCAGGATGGTACTAGCAGAGCTAATATCACTCCACAAATTAATAAAAAAAATAATAGCACAACGTTAATCTACTTCCGCCGTTTACATGGGCAGTCTTTCTTTCTTCAAGTTATCTTTACTTTAATTTTCTCTCTACCGCTTTCATCCGTTTTCGTCGCAGTGCTACGTTACCGCTAGAAAACGAAATTTGCTGAGTTGATTTTTTTTGCTAGTTCCATCGTACTTCCACGCTGACCTCGTTAACTTTAACTCTTTTGCTAGGAAAGCCAAAACTTTGAGCATGATATAACATGATATAACATGATATAACATGATATAACATGATATAACATTGTGGAATACATGTAGGCATCTGTATTTAGAATGGCAAAGCTCTTACTTCTATCTCAGAACCAGTTAGTATATGGTAGTTGATAATATACGTAGCAAACCCCGAATATCTAGGAGGCTGAGGATATCATCAGTCATCAGCATCGATATGGTTCACGATTGTTTATTGATAATAATTTTTTGTATTTCACAGCAAGCGCTTTAATATGACCAACGTTACAACAGATAAGCAACTACATAAACAAGCAAGGAAACTTTGACTTAATACGTTGGCACTCCGCGTGGCAATCTAAGGTTAAGTTTTAGTGAATAGTTTTATAGGAATTTTTTCACTCGATCGCACACCATATAGCCTATACTTGCTAACCAACCAAGTACTCTGATATATAGATCAATACAACACATTTGTAGGGTTGAATCCTGCAATACAAGTCCAAGAAGAAAACACACTCGACTTAAATAAATAGTTTTTTTTGTACAAGCAACATAAGTCGTGGTATTCAATAAATAACCCGAGAAAATGATATCCGGGCAATAATAAGCAGCAGTTTTATTTATCCGATGATTATAGATAATTGTTCTGACAGTAAGAATTTTTCTACATACTAAGAATAGGAAAGTAGTAATAAACACTGTTCGAAATGAAGAAATATTAAACGTAGTGGAGGTTATTCAATACACGTTGTCGCTTCAAAATAATGTGAAAGGAATTTCAAGTTTATTTGGGGGTCACAGTATCTGAATAGTCAGATAACTCGCCTCCTACAAAGGCGATCTGGGTTCGATTCCTGGCAGAGTCGGTTCCCGGATTTTCGCATGTGGAAATCGTCCCGGACGATGCTGTTGATCGACGGGTTTTCTCGGGGATCTCCCGTTTCTCCCGCCCTTCTCATTCCGGCGTTGCTCCTTACTCACCTCATGTCACCCTTCACCAGCGCCAAAGACATAGATATTAAGAGCTAACAAAATTCTCTCACTCTCTCTCAACTGTGTTTGTTTCGCGAACTCAAGCCGTGAAATAATCGAGGAGCAAGTCATACAAATGTAAACAGTTGTTACCTTTTCAGAACATTTACTCTTGTGCCTTGTACTTGTGCTGACCTTATTGTAGTCCAGCCTGCTATCATATATCAACGAAGAAGGAAATATTTCCTTACGATTATATTGACAACATTACCAAGCTGTACGAGTCATGCCTGCCTCCAAAAGCAGCATTCTACAACAGATTTACCGACTGTGACATCGGCAATGAAGACTATGAACACGCCCAGACAGTATGGGACGACGACAAAACATACTGTATGTGAACGTGGTATATGTACTTTACTGTAAAGTTACATACGGTAAGCTTTCATACATGCTTATAGGCAGTTACAGGTATGATAAAACATTCTTTGACAGGTCGTGAGGACTAGATACAATGTATGTATAGACTATGTTCTAACTTTGAAAAGTAATTCTCATCGACATGAGCGGTTTGTTTTCAGAAAGAACCCTTACAGCTTGATACATTTTGCAACAAGTGTGGTAAACAGTCTTCAAGAGCTGATAGTTTGAAAATACACAACAAACCTGCCAAGGTAAAGGACCTCTGTCTGCTAAAATGTCAACTTTACCTCAGTATACTACTGTACTTCAACTGACTGCTGGTACTTTGCATGTAATAGTCAGTAATAGTTTCACCTGCTTCGCTGTTGAGTGCTAGATACTACATTCACAGAGGACGTACTGTGCGAGTGATATACAACGTGTACAGAGTCAATTCATGCAAAGTTGACACTTGCTAAACTCTCTAATGAGAAAGGCGAACTTATTAATAATGACGTTTTGAAGACTCATAGAGATGGTAAACCTCATAAGGAAAGGGAACTTGATAATATTTATTCTGCAATGGACAGCGAATATACGAAGAAAATACAATTTGATCAAGTAATCGCTGAAGATGGAGGTGATGAAGACAACTCTGATGTAGATTATCCAGACACTCACGGATCTCCCTAGCGAAGTGACAACAGTATTTTATAATCTCATCAAACTCAGTACACATACAGAACCTCGTAAGATTAATGGAATTTTATGCACTTCATTCATGCATAGTACACAGTTTCAAAATTGCAACAATTTTTAAAATTTTAGCATAGTACAACATGTCTGAAGACAACACAGTGTTTGGTCAGGCAAGGAGGGTGGGTGCACTCGCCACCCCAATATTTATGAGACAAATTTTTGCACACTTTTGCGTCAATATTTTTCTTGGAGGTTATGAACCTCCCTTTCGTTGTAGTAACTCTCACAATAACTTAGCTGAAAACGTCTTAAATAGCTCAAGTTTGCACCTTGAAAACAGAATTTTCTCTTTTTCTTGCTGGCAGGATTTGTGCATATTTATTAACCCCACAATCAAAATGCTGAAATCCCGCTCATGTCTGAAGAAATACTTTTCCGAATTTCTTAAACTTAGTACACATATAGCTACCACATACTTAGCTGACTTTCCTTTTATGTGTTTCAATAGTACTGTGATTATGTTTTCAAAATTGCGGCCATTTTTATACTTTTAGCATAGTATGACATATCTGAGGCAATATTTTTCAGAATTTCATCAAACTTGGTACACATATACAAAGCTGACTTTACTTTCGTGAATTTTGTTCACTTTGTGTTCATATTTTGATTTTGGTGGCCATTTTAATACTTTTTAATATTTTAGCTCAGTATTTCACATTTTTAAAAATATTTTCAGAATTTCATCAACCTTGGTATACATATACTACATACAAAGCTGACATTAAATTTGCGCATTTCGTTCATCTTGTGTTCATATTTTCAAAATGGAGGCCGTTTTCATATTTTAGCATAGTAAAATATATCTTAATAAATATTTTTCAGAATTTCTTCAAACTTGGTACACATATACTAATTACAAAGCTGACTCTACTTTTGTGTTTCGTTCATCCTGTATATATATATATATATATATATATATATATATATAGAGAGAGAGAGAGAGAGAGAGAGTTAGTTAGTTAATAATACCACATATAAAGCTGACTTTTTTTGTGTATTGCAATCGTACTACGTTCATGTTTTCAGAATGGTTAGCATTTGTATATTTTGAGCATAATATGACATACCTTATACAATTTTTATCAGGAAATCATTAAACTTGTTACACATATGCTACACACAAAGTTGACATGACTTTTGTTTTATCGGTCATACTGTGTTTATAGTTTCATAATGGTAGCAACTTTTACATTTAGGCATATTATCACGTATCTGATTAAGTATTTTCACGAGTTTCATCAAAATTGCTACACAAATACTACATACAAAGCTGGACTTGACTATTGGGTATTTCGTTTATCACGTGCTCATATTTTCATAATGTCGACCATTTCATATTTTTAGCGTAATATTAAAAATTTTGGGAAATGTTTTGCCGAAGTTCGTTAATTTGGCTATACATATAGTACTTAGTTGACTTGATTGTTGTGTAGTTCGTTTCATCGTAGGTTTATATTTTTAAAACTATGGAAATTTTTTCTGTTTTTAACTTAATATTTTAAATCTCAGGAAACATTTTTCTGAATTTCATCACATTCAGTGCACATATTTTAATTAGTAAGCTGAATTGTCTTTTGCGTATTTTAGTTATTATATATTTATATGTCTATAAATGGGACCATTTTTTTAGTTTGACTTTACTGAGAGATTGTTTTTTTCGATATTTAATAACCTCGGTTCACATATGCAGCTTGAAATTTTGAACTGACTTTTGATTCTTTTGATTGCGTTTTTCGTTGATTTGATTAATATTTTCTTAACGATGGTAATATTTCTAATTTATAATAATTTGACATGTGAAGATTTTTTTCCCGAAGTTTATTAAACTTAGTAAACATACACTTCTTAGCGAAGTGACTTATTTATTGATCGTTAATGTACGTTAATATTTTTATAAATGCGGTAATTTTTATATTTTAGCATAGTAGGACGTATTTGTGAAAACATTTTTTCCGAAGTTCATTAATATTGGCACGCATGTTCTAGGTTGTCAGTTGAAAGAACTGTTGTGTATTTTGTTCATCCTTTGGTAATACTTTTTAAACGACGGCCATTGTTTATCTTTAGGATAGAAAGGCATCTCAGAAGAATTATTCTCGAATTTTATTAAACTGGGTATGCATATATTACATAATAATCTGACTTATCTTTTCTGCGCTACTTTTATCATATGTATACATTAATATAATTATTTAGTATTCATA
>PNEQ01115792.1:10509-34480 GCA_003012365.1 Medauroidea extradentata
AAAAAAAAAAAAAAAAAAAAAAAAAAAAAAAAAAAAACAAGTTCATTATTACAAAATGACAAGTGACGATAGAGCTCTTCCTATTTTAAGTTTACAAAATACGAACTCACAAACTAATTGGAAGTTAGAACACAGCTTGATGAACACTGTTAATTTTAATGCATTTTGAATGTAATTAATTTTAGTCAGTGTAAATTCGTATCATAATGTGATTGGATAATGTGTACTAAATTTGTATAGCTTTTTTTTAGGATGTTCATATTCATTGGTAACATGGGAACAGATGGCATAAGGTAAATGTAATAATACATACGAATTCGTATTTACCTATGACTATAAGGGAAATATGTTATCATGGTTTAAATGTTAAAATTAGTACAGTATTGTACAAAATGAAATGCTACATTATAAAGACGTTCATAATACAGTTATTAACTGACTAAACTACAGTAACAATAAACGCCTGATATAGCATTATTAACAGTTTGAAAAATACGTGTTTTCCGCTCGGTTCACTCTCATTGTGTGCTGACATGTTGCGTTCCTGAACGAATAACCATGGCCTGATTCAACTGTAGGGAGGTCGGGCTGCGAAGTGCCGTCGACAAATAATAATGTTCCGTTCCACGGGCTGCCCCGACCGGCTAGCCTGGTAAGAGCAGTGCTCGGGAATGAAAATTAACGAAGAACTTTAAATTATCACATGTGTATTATCACGATGTGTCTAAGCGAGAGAAAGCCTGGGTAGAAATCAGTGAGAAACTTAACAATTGTACACGTAAGTAGCTACTTCTTTTGATTTTGTTATTACTGGTATCATTACATTAATAATATGTGTAGTAGTTGTAATATTAATATTGTTTGAGCATCCTATGTAGCTTTAATAGATTTTAACAATGCCAAGTTGTTCGTTATTGTATTTTGACAATCCGTTACATTATTATTGCAGAAACATGTTTTTTACTGCAGAGTTGTTCTGAAAGAAGGACTAACGTTAGTTCAAGAAATAATGTTTGGTATTTTGTTACATCTATTCAAAGAAAAACATTTTAATGTGTTTTCTCAAAATTGTATTGTTGCACATGCAACACACAACTAACAAATTGTTTGCAGTGTTATTTTTCCAAATACTTCTGACTAACATCAGATTAAAAGGATTAAAACTTATAAAATAATGCAGTATGTCCTCAACAGTTTATAATATTGCATAACAACTTTTGTGTATATAACATTTGACCTTTTACACTGCGCACTATCCGTGGGTCTACGCGGCAATTCAAGTCGACTTCAGCATATTTGCACACATTACAAAATATAATATTATCTTATTTTTGTATACCTGCAATGATATGTGCATAACGGTTACATGTTATATTATATACACAATATTAGGCACATACACACACACTCATGTATATATATATATAATATGTGTGTGTGTTTGTGTGTGTATGCGTGTGTTAAAAAAATGTCTGCGTTCAGAAGATTTTAATCTGCACCGTCAATTCACTACAATTAATATGATTTGACTGCGTTATATACCAAATCACTGGTTCGGCCAATAATTAATATGTTTTTTTCCCATGTGCTAATAGTTTCTTTAAGACCTGGCATGCCTGCCACTGTAAACTAGATCCAAGTGTTATAATACACTGGTATTTCCAGAGACGAAACAGTTTCTGAATTAGTCTCCTAGTATCCTTACGTTGCTTGCAAGTGTTGAGATATTCCCGCAGCTATAAACTACTGTTGGGAGATGTCATTGCCTCTGCAGATTCCCACGCACTCACGTAATTCCGCAACAAATTATGAAGAACTGTTGTAATTAACGTAATTTTCCGCACGTTTTTTGGAAGAAAGTTGTATTTGATGAAAAAACATTAACTTGAAATTGTTCTGCTAGTAGACCAAAAGCGTTTTCAATTACACGCTTAGCTCTACTGCGCCGGTAATTAATAAACTTTCATCGATTTACCATCCGTAGATAACTCTCCAGGATATGGCCTCATTAAATGCCTTTGTAGAGGGATGGCTTCGTCTCCTACAAGTACACGAGGATGTACTACATCAGGAGAAGGGAGAGCTTTATCATGATGTTGCGATGCCTAACGTTTTCCTAGCGAAGATGATCCAAATGTCGCTGTTCCTCCCATAGGCTCCTACATCTGTTGTAATACACCGGCAGTTAGTATCTACTGAAGCTAATATAACAATGCTGAACTGGTGCTCGTAGTTACAGTACAAAGAGCCAGTTTTTGGAGGTTTTTCGAAGACATGTTTGGCGTCTACAGCCCCGATGCAATTTGAAAAGTTCCAAATGCTAGAAGTTGCTTTCCAGTGCTCTTCTGTTGATGGTAGCGTGACTTTGGAACAAGAGTTTCCCATATCAGACTTAACTTATCGTAAATGATGGCTCGAACTGTCGTATAGCCTAGTCTGTTGCTAAAAGAGAGGTTCTTGGTCGTTGAACCTGAAAATTTAAACGAAAGTATGTCTGAATAAAAATAAATAATGAAACATATTTAAACCTAAGTATGCTGAGGAGGTATTTTCCTACATTTAGTGAATTTTTTGTTATGTCCTTGTAACTTAATTGCATAAGTTATTATTGACATTCAGAAGCAAGCACTATGTGTAGCAGTACTTTAGTGAGATTTTGAAGCTGAATTGAGCCGATTGTCACCCAAAATTTCTGGTGTGAGACTGGCAGCAGTAAATAGTCATCTTTTAACATCAGAAACACAGGCCGCGTTGGTAATGTCCGAGTAACTAAATTGACCTCCAAATTACTGTTAAGACATTCTATGTGTCGCACTTACCTCGTATTATTTAAGATATCACAAACATAAAGTCGCTTTAAAATATTTCAATAAATGAAAGCATTGCAGGGAAACTTCCCCATTAATAGGATACAAATGTGCATTTCATATTACTATTATTTATGTACGTAAACTGTTTATGTTTGGTAGCAACATTTTATTTGCCTAAGCTCCATAAGCTAATTGTACGTGTTACTTACTTCTATTGTTCCGGCTGCTGAGAGCAAGGAAATATATTCTGCACTGAGATACAGTTTTAGGAAGGCATTACGAAATCGCCAGACGAAGAGTGGACACAGCGCAGTAGAGACACAATCATAGAAATATGAGGCATGCGTGAGCTTTTTGATCCCTGGTATAGGGGAAAGACCTCAGGTTTCCAACTTGGTACCGCTTCATGACGTCAATGAGGAAAACGGAAGCACTGACACTTCAACTGTAGCAGCATCTGTTACATTGCATTTAACCGCCGAACAGTATCAGACCACTTCGCCCTTGGCACAAAGCAAAGCGCCACGATGCCTCCACATGAGGCTCCTAACAGCAAACATCATTAAAGCAAGTTCACAGAAATGAGAAGCATACGCCACCAGTTTCTCTTGTCTTGTAAGACTATTTTGCCTCGAAGAAACTAAGAAATTAGTAAACAACATGGCACTTAAGTAAGCATTAATCTTAAGCAAAAACGGCGTCGATATCTAAAAGTTTAGTGTAATCGAAATATCGATCACAAATAGAAAACATATTTTACGGATTTCTTACCTCTTTGGGGTCGAATTTGGAAAGTATTCTGAAATAATATTTTGAGTATTTATGTAAACATGACTCTGAAGTAAACAACACTTCAAGATATCGACTGCTTCGATAGCTATGGAAGAACAGTTGAAAACACATTTCACGTCTTTTAAACTTCTTAATCAAATAATTTCGAAATGTCTTGAAGTCTCAGACATTCGTTAAGTTAAAATCACGACGATAGCCCGCTGGGTTCGAATTCTACAAACGGTTAATTAAAGAAATAAAATCCCCGTTTTTCACTCTTTACATTTTAGATATTTTTGCCTCCTTAAAGATTAAATTTGAAAAAATCCTTAAATTTTCTAATATGCATTTTAAGATTGCCCCACTGAAGTAAAATAACGACGATATGCTGTCGGACTCTAGTAATGTAGACAAGTCTTAAAAAAAACACATTTCACTCCTTTTCTCCTCTTTGGGAAACGGTTTTCGAAAAATCCCTTCTTAGTGCTCGCCTACGACCTAAAGGGATTTCACCCAATAATTTCACGTTTCTAGGTCCAGCAGTTGGGGCGGCAGTTTGATGTGTCAGTCAGTCAGAAAACTCTTTTATGTATAGAGACTATAACAGCACGGCCGCGGATTTGACCGCGTGGAATTTTTGAAGGAAAACCTATAACTATGGCTTAACGCGTTGATTATATATTGAGGACAAGGCAACAACACATTTTATGAATTTTAACCCCCAAAACATAACTATACCTCACTTAGTTCATGAGATATCAAGGACATCAGGACAATACATTTTACCCCTTTTCATCCCTTAGTGTATGCTTATGCCACGGGAGGAGACACCCTTAAATGTTTTGTACTTCATATACAAAACTAACTCTGCCACTATTATGTGCGTATATAATTTCAAGGCCGTTCCCCGTTGCCTTGGCTTACACGGGTTTCGAACACAAAACCTTATACTAGTGTTTTAAACGATAACGCCAATGTAGGTAGTCAGAATTATTAAGAAATTAAATGTGTATATACAGGACCATACCCAAATAAGTATACGTATCAAAAGGACAGCAAAAAGAAACATATTTTATATAATTTCTCCGTCATTCATGCTTTTCGGGATTAACATGTTTCCACCCTTTAAATTGTCGAAATTGAAAAATCATTAAATATATTTTTACGTATTTACGTAAGCTTCATTCCCGTTCAAAAATCATGTCGATGTCTCAACAGGTTTTAAAGGTACAGATGATGTATTGAAACCACGTTTTATTTTTTAATGCTTTTAAAGTTTAAATTTAAAAATTATCCTGAAACTACATTTTAGGAAAAGTGACGCATTTTTGTACACTTCATTCTGAAGCAAAAATCACGTAGATATCCCAAAGGGTTTAAGGGCTATCGAGGATCATTGAAAGCACTTTTCATCCCTTTTCACCCACTTAATTTTCGAATTTCGGAAAATCCGTTCTTAGCGCTTGCATACGACGTGAGGGAAGCCACCCTTACATTTCATGTCTCTAGGTCCAGCGACATTGGCTGCGCGTTGATGAGCGAGTGATTGGGGTTCTGAGTTTGTACGTATTAAGATAACCTGTGTAGGCTAATACACACATTTTTAATTTACCGACATACTTATGAATTCGTATTGCGAAATTCAGCTTTTTATGAACTCACAATCAAGAACATAGTTAATGTTTTCTGTCAGTGCTGTCGTAGGAAACACCTTCCGATTCAAGTTTGTAGCGTAAATTGTAACTGTGAGTTAAACAGAACATATGTTATCCAAATTGTTAGGACAAAAGTTTTCATCTACACCCAGACCTTTTTTTTTATCAGAGGTTGCAATCGTGTCAGAAAAACCGGTATTACGGGCCGCATATCGAGTCGAAGTACTGAGCTCGACAACATTTGTTATGTTTCGTGTCTTTTTAGTCAGTCTGAACCTTCGCTTATCTTCTGTAAACTACGATAAAAGCTATCTTATAGACCAAACCTGGTGAATGTGTTGGTTTCGTGACGTTGTAATAAGGTGCAACAACATGCAAATGCCTTATGTATCATTCCATGTTTCATCGCATGTTCTCGTTGACTGTGTGACTGATCTGTTCGAATAATTCAACATGTGGTTATTTACGAGCGGCTATTTTGGCTCCAAATATACCGTGCTCGGTTTTCCCAAGTTTTCCAAAGCCCTGTATCCAGTAAACTTAGGTTGCGGATAAATCCGAGATATATACTGAATTAAAAATAATCAAACCATTGCCATCGATTATACATTCCAATTCCGCTTAGACTGATAGTAGAGACCACAGAAATATTAGCAAACGTGTAGATGTAAGTTTTTGAGAGTCGAACACGCAAAAATGTTTCAGTGAAACATAATTTTAATCATTTGCACGAATATCAATTTATAGTATTCCAGTTACGTTGTATGCATAACTTACCTGTTATAAGATTTTAGCCTTATTTCGTTCCTCATTTTCAGTTATGCCACCCACATGAAAAATTTGTTGTTTTGATAAGCCTCTTGTCAGTCTGCAAACTGCGCAATTAATAAATGTTTGCAACTCTAAACATGAAATTAATTGTGGATATTGGTATTTACGTAGTAAGGAAATGTTTCAACATGCTGTGGTTACGCTTATAAACTAAACGTACTACCTTTCACCTTACTCAAAGCATGCACGATTAAATTAATTCTTGCCTGGGGAATAACGCTTCGATTAAATGTCGAGTCCAGATTGTGATTTAGCGGTTGTGTCACAAGCGCACGCGATTGGGAGCACGATTTTAATTAATTCGTCGGAGAAATATGGAGTATGGTGCTTGTGCGTAATGAAACACACTCTGGTGGAGAATTACGTTCGCATGTTTGACAACAAGTGCATTCAAACCTGGCAAATCGAATAGGGAAAATTCCTATTTTTGTATAGTTTCTTTAATTTAAAAGTTTGTTTAATTTAAAGAACAGCGGCATCATATTTTCTTTTCTTTCGTCTGTCTAACTCAATAAACATTGAAATAAAAAGAGCTGCCGTTTTTGCGCGGTAAGAAGGTGAACCACCATCTTGATGTCCCTGTGACGTCACGATATTATACATTTTATTGTATGTAGGCCTGCACACAAACTACAGCAACATACGTTCAGGTCGTGATATAGTGTTTAATAAAGTAGTTTATGCAGTACAACTAGTATGGTTGCAACTCCAAAGAGTATAAATGTGTATAGTAGTTCCTTTACGCAGCAATAAAATTCAATTTACTCCGAATAAAATGTTAACTGTAGCGCCACTTACTAAATCAAGGCAGACTGCATGGTTTAAGCTACAAGAAGATACCTAATAATCTGCCATTAACGATAAAAATACAGTTCATGTATGTAATGATTATTTGTATGTATTGTGTACAACATGAAATGGTTAGCATGAAATAAATAAGTACTTTTAATTTAACAGTTTCAGTAAATAGCTTGAAATTTGCGACAGAACCTCGGCAGCTATAGTGTTCTTGGATGTTCTATGAGCTGTGGTAACGTCATTAATCAATAAGCAATTTCAAGTCACCCGTGATTGGCCGATAATTCGAAGGGTGGCGGGTTCTTGCGAAACTTGTGTACAGATGGCAGCATAGCTTTCTACGCTGTTCACGAACAACGTAAAAATTATTGAGAGAAAAAATTTACTTTGAATTAAAAAAAAATGTGCTTTATTACTTTCCCGACTCGCGCAACCAGGACGTTCGATGACCAGTCTGTGCCAGGTTTGGTTAAACACGTTCCAGCTATTAGCTCGATATATTTACTTTTTGTACGCATGCGATCTACATTCGGCTGACTATTCAAGCATATAACTATGATTCTATACCCCATCTGAAACATTAAAATGAATTCGTGTTAAGCTATTATCACTCTTGGAATTTAAATTAAATTGACATAAACTCAAATCTTTAACTAAAACGTCGAAATGTGTGAAATATTCGTTGTTAACTACCAAATCTGCAACCACGCTAGCTTTTAGTAACCGGGTTTGCTAAACCGTATCAGTTTTTTAAGTCAGTGTAAAATTCCAATACACAGTAGTACCTGATGGGCGACGGCTAACCAAAACAAGTACGACTACGTCATAACTGTATTAGACACTAAGAACGTGTTTTTAATATTTACGGTGGCGTTTGAAAATATAGCATTTTTAAAGTTGAATAATTAAAATGCTCACAGAGCTATTACTTTGTCTGGCTGCATTTAGTGCCGAAATAATTAAGGAAAAATTAGGCAAATATTAAAATTTTCTCTAGATACTTATATCGTTAAGTCAGCCGATTTTAAATTATACTTGACAAAATGATGAGCACTTAATCTATTAAAAAATCTGTCATTTCGTCAACATAAAAGCCCACTTATTTGTGTAGCTAATTGTAACCAATATGAACATATTCATTAGACTTAATTTAGTTAATGTATCCTCTCTGCTGAGTACAACACTAAAAGAAAGTTTTTTCCTGCGAAACATGTTTTATACGTATGAACTTTTGCGAATTTGTTACATGTAAGTATTTCAGTGGGTAAAATAAGCTGAAACCGATACTAGAAACAACGAGTAATCTTCTGTGACATATGTGAAGCCGCCTGAATGCTTTCTGCTAGAAGAAAACAATTATTGCGCTGTTTACCGCAGTTTGGCCGGAAAAATTCACTAGAAAGTACGAACCATGTTCTGCTACAACTTTCCGAATGCAATCATAGAGTTTCTCTGACCCTTGAAGAGAAGTTCAGTGATTCTATTCACTGACATATATTACACTTTTTCCGGTTTTCCAGGAAAGAGAAGAGCAATGAGAGACCTGCGAAATCACTAAATACTCACGGTGTGCAGATGCAATTTATTCTAATCGACTGCTGAAACATCACAGTTACATCAGTGATTATAATCACTTTAATTATATTCTAGCATCACTGTTTCAAGTGGAGCAAACTGCTTTCACCTAAAAAAATCGAGGACACTGAAACTTTAAAGCTGACAATTAATATATTTCAGTTTGCTTCCTTTGTCTCTTTTGTAGATGGAAGTAAAGACATTATTTATTAACGAACTACTATGGCATTTGTCTAGAGTGGTGCTGGAAAACCATCTCCAATGCAGCGGGACGTACATATTCTTATCACGAATGTAGATGATATACAAAATTAGAGTTTTTAAATGAAAAAAAAATCGTATTCTTACAAAGAATAATTTTTAAGTACTTGTTCTTATCTTACCACAAGTATATCTTAATGTATTAATTCGAAGAAATCCGTACAATAATAATTAACTGTATTCGGCATGGTACAGAATATAAATGTAAACACGTGAAAAGCCTTATTTGACACTTGCTAAAACTTCTTGTTGAGTGTTATTGTATAAACCGCATATAGCTACAGCATACTGGCTCGTTTATCTTACTGGAATGACATCTTAAAGTAGTCCTCAGAAGCTTATACCGTAAAAATAGGTAATATTGTTCGAGTGAAGTAGATCTACTAATACTTCAGAAAACTTTTAAAGTGTCATTATAATTTTATTATAGACCGGTACTATCAGCAGATATACTGGCCATGGTTTTAGCAGACAAATTGTACTGTGTAATGTAAGGAGTTGTCTTGTTAAACGAATAGACTACCCTAGGTACATTCAGGAAAAATAATTTCGTATTTTAAAATCAGTGTACGCTCAAGTGTAATTGAACCAAACTGTTACGTGAAACACCTGCTAGTATCATGAAGATTGCGCTGATAAAACATGAAATGATAACTATAACGTTGATTAATATTCTGTTGAAAAATATGTAATTTTGGTAAAAATAAAATAGTTCTGAAAGATTCCTTGTAGAAAAAGAAATTACAATGTCCATGAATGTGTTTTTAAGCTTTCCTTCGCTGCGAAGCAATGTTTCATGACGTAAATAAAGATTTTGCTCGCTCTTTGTGGCAAGAAAGTGTTTTTGCTAGTTTACCAAGTAAACTAGTTGACGGAATCCTCTGACATACTTACATTGCACCACATCTTCCGACATATATATGTTGTACCACATCCTCTGACATATATACGTGGTACCACAACATCTGACATATATATGTTGTACCACATCCTCTGACATAGATACGGTGTACCACATCCCCTGACATATATATGTTGTACCACATCCTCTGACATAGTTACGTGGTATCACAACATCTGACATATATATGTTGTACCACATACTCTGACATAGTTACGTGGTACCACAACATCTGACATATATATGTTGTACCACATCCTCTGACATAGTTACGTGGTACCACATCCTCTGACATATATATGTTGTACCACATCCTCTGACATAGTTACGTGGTACCACAACATCTGACATATATATGTTGTACCACATCCTCTGACATAGATACGGTGTACCACATTCTCTGACATATATATGTTGTACTTGTACCACATCCTCTGTCATATATATGTTGTACCACATCCTCTGACATAGATACGGTGTACCACATCCTCTGACATATATATGTTGTACTTGTACCACATCCTCTGACATAGATACGGTGTACCACATCCTCTGTCATATGTATGTTGTACCACATCCTCTGACATAGATACATGGTACCACAACATGTGACATATGTTGTACCACATCCTCTGACATAGATATATTGTACCACATTCTCTGACATATATATGTTGTACTTGTACCACATCCTCTGACATAGATACGGTGTACCACATCCTCTGTCATATATATGTTGTACCACATCCTCTGACATAGATACATGGTACCACAACATCTGACATATGTTGTACCACATCCTCTGACATAGATATATTGTACCACATTCTCTGACATATGTTGTACCACATCCTCTGACATAGATATATTGTACCACATTCTCTGACATATGTAGTGGTATTAAGCATGTTCTGGAACTTGTAAGAGCAAAACCTGCACACACAGTCTGCATTTGAATAGCATAGGCCATGTACTCAGAGGTGGGTGCTAGGTCTCCAATCAGGCACTTCTTGGGACAGGGTCTATGCTATTCAAATGCCCGATGTGCAAGTTTTTTTTCGTAGTTGTGTCAGAAAATACTTGATGTCACTACTTAATGTAGATACTTTGCACCACCTGACAGTTTTCTCTTGTGGCGAAAATTTTGTTCTAACCCACGCACTTAAGAACGCGTGGTAGACAAATAAGCGCTGAAAACATCAATTGATTCCTACGCTTTTTTCGAAGCCAATATGGATAAAATACTCTATTACAATCCTATATAGTGGTATTTGCCAACCTTATGAGTAAATATTTATCCAAAATTACTAATTCGTTACGCGTTGCGCCGCAGTTAAATGCACGAGGTTCCGGTGTCAGAGATTGTGGCTCAGAAGTTCGTAACGCTGTAAACAATTTTGTTTAAAACGTTGGCTAAAACTATTGTCTAGGATTGCTATTGTTTAATTTTCGCAAATTAGCTTCAAGAAACCTACAGTTATAGATTAATGCTTTTAGCGTTGAATTGTATACCACGCCCTCTTAAGTACACTTTTGACATGAATAGCCCATAAAATTTACAATGCCTTCATGACGTTAAGGAGTTTACACAATTAAAAATGTATGCAGTAAGAAGTAGACTTAAGAAGTAAGCAGTGGTGTCGCAAAAATTGAGCTTACACAATAGCGAGGTAACTGCCCAAGTTCAGCCAATAGGAACAGACTTTGGATATTGTCTTTTTTGCTGTATTGTTTATAACGTAGGTAACGGTAAAAAAAACATTTACGGAAATATTGTGAACGAGGTTCTTCTAGTATTTACAACTAAAAACTTAAATTATATGTTAAATTACCTTTATTTTCTTTAAAAGACATCCCGTATTGTTGTATTTTATAGGTTAAGCGAAGTGTCGGTTATCGAGTGAAATACGAATGGCATCATGGGAATACCGACCTGTACTCTAATAGGTTAAACTTACGATTTCCACTGCTGAACTTAAGAAGTAAGCAGTAACAGTTTCATTGTGAATGCTTCGGTATAAATCAATGTGATGGACTATGTTCTAAAACCTACTGCTTAAGTCTTAGTGCTTAAGTTTTTAATTATGTAAACCTCTTTACGATGAAGTGACTCAAACGTGTGTCTTACAATCTGCCCACGGTAAGGTCAACCTAGTTTTTTTTTTTCACCAAGCCTACCTCAAGATATTGCGCTCAACTGTTACTCAGATCGTCTGCCTAAATACAAGCCATGCGAGACTGACAACTGTATCATTCGACAGTGCTGCCAACATTTTGCCAGTATGACAGGCGCTGCATATTCAGATTCTCACTACAGATTAGGGAACTAAAGTCGGTGAATTTTCTGTAGACATTCCCACCAAATTCACGATGTGATGGCGTCCGATATATTGTTGCGTTTGTAAAGCACCAGGCAAGATTCGCTCAGAGAGATGGCAATATTCTTACCTCAGTATTTCTGAATGTAAATGTCTGGTGCAAAATAGAACAAGCACACATGCTACATTGTAGAAGTCAGACCACATCGCAATTCTGAAATCAAGTCTCCTTACACTTGCCTGGAAAGTCTGGGTTGCGTCCTGCAAAATACATGTGTGTTTCTGTTTCATGTTTAAGTACGTGTTTTATATTTGCTATGTTAACTCGCAGACGCAACACTATTCAGTGCGATATTTGCAATGAACATTGCCTACCTGGCATGCTGTAGTTTGAAATTTTTAGAGGAATCACTCAGTTTATATATTTTAAGTATTATACTTAGTTTAGAATTCCAATTTTGATTTCCGTCACATTAATACTGCCTAGAAACTTGTTTTCTTTATGAAGTACTGAATGAAACATTTGCTGCAGAGTTAATATTACAGCGCGTCTTGCTTTTCAGTGACATATGCATCGTTATTAACGTATTTTTTGAAATTAATCCCTTGTAAATCAATTAGCTATTTACTTACAACATTAGTCTACTTTCATTTGCAGACACTTGGAAATATCTACGAAGAGTTTTTAATGGACATTAGTTTAATGATTTTAATAACGAGTTTCTAAAGAAAGAGAATTAATTGTATAATATTTATATTAGAAACTTGTAAATGCATACTCATAGCGCATTGGATATACAAATTGAATGATGCTGTGCACAAAGAGACCATCCAACATTTAATATGGTAGAACAAAAAATTGTTTCAGAAATTGTTTGATAGTTTGTTAATTAATATATCTAATTTTCAAACGTACTACCTCATTTTGAATTTGGTTGTTTAGCTACTGAAGTTTTAATGTATAGTATTTTAGGAGCTTGTAGTTCTCTGTTTTTACGTTTGTGGCTTGGATGCCTTCTGCAAAACATCAATCAATTCTAAAATATTATTTTAAGGTGTTTTGTATTCTTCATAACTAGTACAGATTGGGAAATTTCGGGACTATTATATTTGGAGAGAAATTTGACATTTTTAAAACTTCGTTGTTTTAAATTCCTTTCGCAAATGAAATTCAATTTAGTTTATTTCAGAAGTCTCGATTATGAATCCGATATATGTTAGAACTATCTGCATATTGGCATACCTAGCAATTCATGAGAAAATTTAATTATGCTTAAATGTGTTCAAGACAGCACGTTGTATATGCATGAAGCAACAATTATCATGTGTCCCTCATGATTTGCTGTCAAAACCTCTAAGTCTCTTAATTTTATTATTATTTGAGATTCACCCACTACATTTCCCATTTATTTACTCAAAATATCGCTCTTATCATAGTGAACATGCGTCATGATTCTTGGCATGTGTGTGTATATATATATATATATATATATATATATATATATATATGTGTGTGTGTGTGTGTGTGTATAAATAAACTCATACGACTATCTCATATAACCGTAGCTTTGCAATTCAGTTGTGCCTGTCTCCGCCGTACGTATCGTTTTACATTTCACTATGAAACAACAAACTAAAACAACAGTAGTCACAAAAATAAAGTAATTTGATGTCTTGCGTTGTGCATGGTGTCTGGAGGGAGGGTAGAGGAAATAACCGACGTGAGTTTAATTTTTATCAAGTCAAATATGCCAGATGAAAAAGTTATTTAACAACTCCGAGACGACTGTTCCTCAGATATGTTCGTGTACTTACTCCACCGCCAAGAAGAATATATCTGCCATATTAAAAAAAGTTCTATTCCACATAAAAATTGGTCCTGAATGACGTGCAGATAAGCTAGTTGGCTACTATGCAGTAATGATGGTAACTGTAATTAATAATATTAATCGTCTCAACGTTTTATTTGACGTAAAATGCCTAAATTGGAATTGTCCGATTTCGTGATTATTAGAAGAAGAAAAATACTAAACAAGTAATTTTTTGCTATCATTAAACGGACACGTAGTCACCAAACTGTAATTTAACACGGTTTATCTTCGTATGCTGTTGCACAGCTTTATCGGTACATAGAATCCAGGCGATGCTATAAATCAAGATAATAAAACGAACAAAGTAGTCTAAAGACACGCGTTAACGTTTGTAAACCTGTTATATCTCAATAAACCATTACTTTTACAATTAATAACAATATTATGATATGTTTGCACATAAAACAACCTTGTACTGAAGTCTCACCAGGGAAATATACACTTATAATTGAGCATAGGTAAGACATTGTGTCAAGCTTTCTCTCACTCTCTATATTGATCTGTGTACTCGCATCTGAATTTTGTTCGTTGATGAAATGCCACACCAGCTGAGACGAAACTAGGTTAGGAAAGTATTACGGTGGTAGTCTAGTGGCTGCTGGTATACCGAACATAACTGATAAATAAAAAGCGAACGAATGAAAACCATACGATATCTGCTAAAATTCTGGCGATTCAGCAATCTTGTTTTTAACAGACATATCATTTTTAAGACATTTTATGCAGCGTATGTTTACTGCTAGTGGGTTGGAGGCGAGGGAATAAAGAAGGTGCTATAATGAATGTTGTGCGCGCGGCTGATGAAGCCTAGCTGTGACTCTGAGCTCCAGGTAATAGGCAGGTTTATCCTAGAGCTTAAAGCGCTGTACTTCCCATGGTTTACTCGTACATGTGTTAATAAGGATGTATGTAACGTAAAAAATTAGGCCCCATTGTATTGCATAATTACTTAATCACAGTCACAAAGTGGCCGTTGCAGTGTGGAGTAAATTAAAAAGTAATAAAATTGCAGAAACGAGGAAATTGCTATTTATATTGCATGCTATGAGCTATTTCGAGAATCATTAGGAACGTCTTATAATACATAAATACAATGACTTCGAGTTCCCGTAACACTGAATGCATAAGTTAATACGTTTTAAAATTTTATCTAAACTGCAACGGCGTTTTGTGACTTATGCAACAGCTTTGGAGCCTAATTTTATATGGAGAAATGAGTAGCCATCTAATGTGTAAATGTTTGGCACAATCACACAAATAAAATAACTTTTACGAGATAGTTGCCATTGAATAAAAGCCGTGCATAACGTGTAGACTGGGACGGATTTATATTCTTAACTCATTATTAGAATAACGTGAATATAAGGCATTTTCCAGTCTTTATATTTTATGAAGGATGCTGTTGTGCATGTTCTGTTCCGGGTTGTAACTTCTATAATAGCAGTTTGCACCATTGTTTGTTCCTGTGGCGTGTGGTGAGGATGTGCAAGGTAAGCTGGTGTTTGCTCAGTGCTGTTCAGTCTAGGTGTACACAGCAGGAACCAGTTACTAACAGTACAACTTGGTCTAACAGAACGTAATGCTGCTACTCACAAGTTACCTTCAAGGCACACATTATGCATCCTCTGTACAACTACACCAGAGAGGAAGATATGTACACTTGGGAATAAACAAGTACAGTTGAGAACAAGCGCAGCGTACCTTGCAACATTGTCACTACACGTCCCTTGTTTGTTAGTACTTGTGTGTGTGTGTGTGTGTGTGTGTGTGTGTGTGTGCGTGTGTGTGTGTGGGGCTACTCCCACGTCAGCCATCCGTAGCTTACTTACATTCCTTCATCACTTCGTACCTAAAGAGGTGGCGCAGGAGTAGAGCAACAATTCGTAATCAAGAGGACTCGAGGTCGACTCCCGGTCTGGCCATCCTCGTTCCGGTTATCCGCAGTTTTCACATAAAGGCAAATGCCGGGAATGTTCCTAGCTAAACACCACGACTAGAGATGATGGCTTATCGCGATAATGTTTTGTGCCAACGTACACTTGAAATCGCTGTAGTTAATTGCAACCTACACGTTTGTATGGATGTACGTCTGCCACAACGTAGCTGTCTGCAGACTAATAACAGGATATCTAATAGCGGCATTCTTATTGACTGAGTCAAATAGGGTGACAGCTCCACAGACAAGTTAAAGCCAGTCATCTTCTGGTAAGTTGAACGTGTGTTGAAACCAGCAAACAGTCAAGTTTTCCCGCGATAAATCGTCATATCTAACCATGACCGATTACTTTTACGTTTCCTGTCTGTCTGAAACATTGGTTCCTTCTATAATGTCCTCGCTATAGACAAGATATTAAGCCACTCATATGTGGTTTGCGATCATGTGAACACTGTTGAAAATCAATTTGTCTAGAATAATAATTGAAGAACGGTATTAATAGCGGCCTCAGCTGTTAACTTTTGAGCACGGTATTATCTAGACACTGTGAATGTTACATAATATTCTTCGCTTATATTGAAAATTATCAGGACACTATACATTATCTTCGCGGTTCAAGTCACTAAGGTTAAAGAGTGCTCACTTTATCCCGAACAACCCATAGCAACCTATCTACCGTCACCACCTAATGTACCTTGTTCTTCACTGCACAATATTCTAGCTTGGAAACGGGTCGATCCGGAATTTCACTTCTTGAACTGGCCTGTCTCACAAATTTTACTCAGAACAAATGTGCAATCTGCATGGTGAAACTCAGCCCATGAGGGGTGAAATTCTGAAACGTGGAGGTGACTTGAGGTCAGTACAAATCATTAGAGAATCTTACATTTGAAAACCCGCGAAAACAGCCCGACACAATATGGCTGCCGCTGTGACGTCATCAGCCAGTTCACAAGCCGGCACTTGGCGGGTCTGAAGCAATATTTTTGGTCGGACATACGTCGTATTTATTAAAATGGTGTTTGGCCAACGTGTACGGCTTATGTATGTATTCAACTCGCAAACCACGTCAGCAGTCTGAGATCTTGTTTAAAAAAAATTAAAATGAAGTAGTTTAGAATGGTACACAGAGTCACTAATGTTTGTGAGACCTATACATGGTTGCTGCAAAATCATTTTAAAGTGAACATTAACCTATTGATTAATTTATTAAATGTCGTGTTCCGTATATGTTTTATGTATAACGTCTTAATACACTGGATACATAACAAAAAATTGGCAAAATTTTCTCTGAAAGCCATGAGCAGCAACATGCAAAGAACATTTAAACACACATACGGAAGTTGAAACACGCATAAACAAGTAAGTATACAATTTTTAAAATAAGCAGCAGTTTTATTTAGCCCGTAAATATAGCTAATTTTTCTGACAGCTTAGTAAGAATTTTTTACACTGTTACATATCAAATGTAGGCAAGTAGTAATGAACACTCTTCGAATTGGTGTCGTATAAAACGTAGGGTCGAATTAATAGTTGTTACTCACATCTCGTCTTGAGATCGTATCAGGTGACGCGTTCTTGAGGTGAGATTCTAGTCTCGAGACATACGATATTTAATAGACAGTTCTCGATATGTACTTAGCTGATATTAGTATCAAAATTCCATACTTAAGTGATGCGAGATTGTAAGATGCGATATTTTGGCGTGTCAAATGCCTAGTTGTATGCTGTGTGTGTTGGTAATGAAAGAAACCAGAATTTGGTAATATTAATTTTGCAGATGTAGTGAAAACAATTTTGGTAGGCATTTGTTGAATGTTTGTTATTCACGTGTGCGAAGAGGCGAATGGACAAACACATTAATATTACCAGACAAGAATGTTTATTAGTTTGTTTGTTTACAGTCACGAATTGAGTGTTGCGTTGGTTGAAAGTCTGCGAATTGTAATAGGTATATTTTGTATCAGCGGCAGATAAAGTGCTAAATTTTCATGAAGCAATCGTACAGCTATTGTCATATGAAGCATTATGTTGCTAAGTAAGGGCTAGGCGTGGTGCGTGGCGAATTTATGTGTTGTTTCAAATGCTTCCGAATTCTTTTATTTTATAGTTAAATGTATATAACATACCTTTTATTTTGTACAATCAACATTTCTAACAATAATTTTATTATTAACTAGAACATTGATATTTTACTCGCAATTAGGCATGCACTCGCAAAACAGCGCCGCAGCTTACATTAACATAATTATTGTGTTGTGTTACTTCTGTTATGTTTGAAAAATGTTCATTGTATCGGTTCCTTAACGAGTTGAAAATGTCACTTGTGCCTTAAACTATTAATATGCAATTATGTTGGATGGGATACAGCCTCAGAAGGCAAAAGCTAAACACTTGTCTCACGAGAGATGAAAAACTCGAATTCGCCTCTCCCCTCTAAGAAAATAAACAGAGCCCCAACAGAACTACATAGTCATAATATTAGCACTAGCTCATATAAAAATAGGAGGTTATTATTTTAATGCATTGAAACTAACGTATTTGTTTTATGCATGCATATTGCAGAAGAATGACTCGGCGAGGAAAATCTGAAACGGAATTGTCATTTTAGTGTATAAATATATATTGGGGTGTCCATAACTGTCACACATGGATAAATATTATGAATAGCTACTCATCATATACCAGCCGAACTATTGATTTAAAAGGCATAGTTTATTAATGAAATGGTTTCAGTAGACGTCGAAGTAATCGTACGTAAAAAAATTGAAGTTTACTAATTTCGAAATTTTCTGTTTTTCGTTAGATAAGGTTATGTTGGTTTAGTTTTGGTTAGGTTATTTTACCCTTAAGGTTTCCATTTTTCACTAGGTTAGGTAATGTTTAGGTTACATAACCTTACCTAAGGTAAGCTAAATTTGCATAATAATATTCACCCACGCAGGCTCAATATGAACAGTATTACATTTATTACTGTATCATTAGAGAAATGTACTTCCTTAAAATTTGTGGTCGGCCTACTACACAGACAGGTTCCTTGCATCCTGTATGGGGTTTCCTAAGTTGTAACATTAATTACAATTATCATAGCATTTACAAAAATAAAAAAATGATCAGCATGTACAATAAGTGGCAAGTTCATTTTGCTGCTGTAGATGAACATGTACACAATCAATTTATTACTTGTTTATTTTTCTACTGATTCAGTTTACTTCCACATACAAGTTGTGCTACATATTATCTTCTCATTACAATGATATTATTACAATTACTTAACCAGCAAATGTCTATTACACAATTATAAAGGAAAAACTCATCTCAAGTCACCTATTTTCCACACTTCCCTGATACGAGTTCCTTTAGCGAATATGTATCACTTGATATTGGTTTAAATAACTATTAATGTGCTGTAGTCTAGAGACTCAATTATTAAATCTTAAAATCGAGTTTCAAGAAACAAATCACTTGATACACACTCAGCTGAGAGTTACCTGAAAACGAGTCTCAAAACAAATTTCAAGATGTGTTTATTTTACAACATCTCTTCTCAGAACTAGCCTCAAGAGCTGATATTCGACTATTAATACAGACCGTAGTGTATGTTATTCAATACATGTTGTCACTTGTAAATAATGTAAGGCAGTTTCAAGTTAATTCGCGACCGCAGCGAAGCCATTCGTAAAACAATCTAGGAGCAAGATATAACGACGTAATAAACCGTTACCTATGGAGAACATAACATTTACTCTTCTGCCTTGTATTTGTGTTATCCTTTAAGACCCTTTGCCACGATGGAACATTCCATGGAATCTCGCTTTGCCGCCCGCGTGGATGATTCTGTGGAAGGTTTAGCAGAGTCATTGCCGTTTTCATGGAAGTTTCGGTAATCGACCACATGCAATTTTCTGTGGAGGGCTGGCTGCAAGATGAAAATATTAGCCAATCAGAAGCGAGTGTAGTACCCGCGCCGCTAGTTCAGGCAATTTTTGAAAATATAAACAAAGAAGTCGGTAGACGCAGTTACAACATTATGCGAAAATATATAAAAAATACTCCGTATTTATAGAACACAAAAAGTGTAACTATCATCTTTAACAAATATACGAGAAGCAGTTTGAGAATACGTCCTGGTACGACTGTGAGGGTTGAAGTATAAATCTCGTTTCTCTGAGAGATGTGTATTTTGTGCCTGACTAAACAGTATAATGAATTTTAAAAGTCGTGAATTCTATCACTTTCCGGAAGAAAACAATACAAAGACGTCGTGGACATAGCAAATAAAGAATGTCCATTATTTTGTTAATAAATGATTGATACTTAACCTAAATGCTTTGGTTTGCAAGTGTTGTTTATAGCCAAGTCGGGAGTAGTACTATTTCGTAGTGCATCTCGACAAGTAGGCCAAGTCACAGAGTAAAATTTACTTTATGTAAATACGTTGCATTAAACCAGAATATTTTCCTCCCCAGTTATTTAGCTCCAGAAATGTAGTTTAAACGTTCACCAAGCTACACAGTCTAGTGCAAGTGTAGGCCTATACTTACAGTCTAGTGCAAGTGTACTCCTATACTTTCAATTCCACAACTTTCTTCCCCATGGCGATGACCCTGCCATCATGTCACATTTATTATAATAAATAAATATTTTAAATGTGCCATTGTGTAACCACCCAGTGACAAACTATAACATCTTTATACAGTTACCTAACAAACCTCTACTAAACTTTTCAACCCTTCTCATCCTCAGCTCTTCCAAAATCAAATTACACTTCCTCACTGACCTAAGCATAGACTGCCTAACCTACTCTGTTCTGCACCTCATCTTCTCACTGTTATTCCCTTCTATATAATCTGCCTTAACTAATAGGCAGCCTAACTTACCTCAACCTACCTCTCCATTACCCACCTTGTACATCGTGACCCGCTATCCCAAACTTCTCCTTTCCTTCAATGAGTTTCATCCTAGTTTCTTCAACATGACTGATTGCCTAAAGTTCCCCGTGTCTTCACCCTTCCTGCCGTTGTCTTTCATCTTTCTCCCACTTTGTTGCTCGTGTTTGTACCTCCTCCAGCTCCCGCATGTAAAATTCCATGTACAAGTACCACTTTGCAGCTGCATACTGGAATATTGGCCGTGATATTGTAATACATATATTTTTTTCACTGCACTATTAACTCCCTTCAATATCCTTCCTAGCATTCCTAGAGTACTTCTCTTTTTAGACATCACTCTCTTTGCCTTATTCACCCTACGTCACTCTGTAACATTATGCCTAGGTACTTGTATTCTGAAGCTTCCTATATCTCTTGTCCTGTCCATCTGTATGCGTGTATTCCCAACCCTCTTCCTTGTAAACCAAGTAGTCTTTGTCTTTCTTACATTTAGTTTCATTTTGCTTTATTCAGTCCACAAATGAAATACTAATAATAACAATAAGACTTACACTCGCAATTAGGCTAATGCCCGGTGACGAGCAGATTTCTTCCCATCCCACACTGCCAAACCTCCAGTCCCTTCCTAAACCTTCCACCCCCCCCCCTCACAGTCACTAACGACTTTAGCAGTGCATTCCACACTCTCACCGCCCTCACCAGCGTTGACTGTCTACTCCTTTCTCCTCCATACCTTCTGAATCTTCTCACTGTTGTTTCTTTTTTTTTTCTTATAAGTTCCCTCGGCTTGCAGACTAACCGCCCCATTCCCCCTCCTGGTTCAACCCCTTATACAACCTGACCAGTCTTTCCATTCTCCTCCTGTCCCTCAACTGTTTCCATCCCAATTCCTTCATCATCACGCTAGGCCTAAAGTTCCTTTCCTCCTCACCAGCCTGGACCTGCCTTTTCCACTTATTCATCATCCATCTCACTGCCCTTCTCCAGCACTTGTACCTCCACCTCCATGTGCGACTCCCACTCCGCGGCAACACATTCCAATACTGAACTAACTATTGTGCAATATGCCTTTCCTTTCACTTCAACACTAACTCCATTCAACACCCTTCCCAGCAGTCCTAAAGCCCTTCTTCCCTTATTAACCACTCTGTCCCTCTTAGATCAGCCTGCATCACAACCCTTAGATACTTATATTCTGTGGTTTCCTCTATTTCCTGTCCATCACATCATCTGCATACCTCTCTACTCACCACTGTCTTCCTATCAGTTAACCTGCAACTTGTTCCTTCCACCCACCACCTACCTTACGCTAGTTACTGGAAGTCGAATGTATTAAAAAATTTACAGCAGGCTATGGTTCATATTTGTATTTTACACTCACAGGTATAATGTTAGTAGTGTAACTTTACCCTACATGATAAGTTGTTGTCTGAAAGTACATTACCCATTTAAGTAAATGTCGCTGAGAAGGTATTATATGGGATAAGGTACAGGAATGGTAGCTTATATTTACTAGTATTATTTTATTCTAGTTTTTATTTACATTGCCCCCAAGATTTCTGAAATTGTTTTAATAATACAATTTGAAGAGACATACTTTATGATGATGGCAGGTAGAAGATTTATAAAACTGTACACTGTAGTAGATTTCTTCAGTGTTGATAGAAATTTGGTTTTCAAGTGGGAATATGCCTTCGATTCTGGCCAACGTGCTCAATGATCTAAAGCTCCAAAAATAAGTTGTGTACCGTAGATGCATTTAAGATAAAACATGTACAGCCGAGGTACGAACACTGTCCCATTCTTTCAGTAATTATGTAAATGCATAATGTCGAACTATTTTTTCAGTCAACTAATACAAATAGTGCTTAACAATAACCTAGCTTGCTTACAGGACCTGTACGTTGTAGAATCGCAGAGCTATCACATGAACATTACAGAAGTAGGCCTAATCATAACCACCCAAAAAAAAAGTGTATTGTAGTGTTGCTGTCAAACCATACACTGAGACAGTAGTAAGTTATTCTTAGTGTTTCTCTATTATTACTTCTGTATAAAAAATTATATACAATACCGTATATTAAGAGATAAGACAGTTTCATTATTTCTTTGAAGTAAAAGCAGTTTGAATTCTAACTTATAAAACACATACAAATCCTAAGAACATCCATGAAAAACTCATAAAAACGTATTCAAACAGTAATACTTCAAACTGTTTGTACATTCTATAATCAGTAATCACATATCAATCAATAGGCCTACATTCTACTTGCATATAGACCTATGTTATGATTATAATAGAATATAGTTTTCCACACAAAACATTCTAAATTCTAAATGTACTATGCATTTTTTTTCAAATGAATGTCTCAAAACAAGTTTCTCTAGAAAATCACAGTATTCGTGGTTATTAAAGTTATGCAAAACACTGTTAAATATAAGTCCTGCTATTTTTACTGTAGCAACGTTTACATCTCTACAAAAACCTACGCAGAACAATAAAAGAGCGTACAACATACAGGTCTCGCAAGCAGGCTAGGCTATGATACACTAGTCAAATTATTTGACATTGACAATGTAGGCTTACGACTTTATACACTCGCACACATACTGAAACAAATTAAGTTTTCATACCTCAACTGTATACGATTTATCCTTCATATTTGCATCCACAGGACATAAAACGTTTTTTGGGGCTGTGTACCATGAATCGTACATGGCTCGACGTGCAGGCGATTTCACACTTTTAAATCAATTTTCTTTCGTTGCCGAAGAAAATCACTACAGTACACAGTTTTACGATACTTCTACCAAACATTTTCACAAAATATAATCTCTATAACGTATAAATATAACGACTTCAATAAACCAGATGATGACCACAAGACAACCATTATAAAAATACTGAACACTCGTCTTGTGTTTACTTTTGTGGCAGCAAGTATCGTGTAGAAGGATATTCCATGGAACCATCCACACAACCTTCCATGGAAGTTATCTTTTCAAGCCTCGTGCAAGATTCCAACAGATCTTGTACAAGTCATTGCATCGTGGCAAAGGGCCTTCACAGTAGTCCAACCTGTTTACTTGAATGCACACTATGACGATGGTCTCTGGCAGTAACCTACTTCAGTGATCAGGTGACCACCAGAGTATTAAGAGGCTGTGTCAGTGTTTCAGGCGCATGTATGCAACCCGCATTAACCCCATATAAATCAAGGCTAATATTACTATCGCTCTAGCAATAAGAGTATTACACATATCACAATTATCTTCCCGTTTTATCAAATACACAGTCGTTCTTATTTTCTCTGTTTTCGTCGTTGTCAAGTTTAAAGAATGGTTGACTACA
>PNEQ01115793.1:0-10062 GCA_003012365.1 Medauroidea extradentata
TCCTCACTACTATGTCCTCTCAAACCATACAAAGAAGTCTCTTTAAGGTTACCATCAACATTTGTAGTTTGAGACTCAGGGTGGCTTAACCCTCCACATGCACATGCGTTACCTTGCTCCTCACTACTATGTCCTCTCAAACCATACAAAGAAGTCTCTTTAAGGTTACCATCAACATTTGTAGTTTGAGACTCAGGGTAGCTTAACCCTTCACATGCATTACCTTGCTCCTCACTACAATCTATATCATTAGGACATGTATTCCTAACTTTATATAACTGAACCCTATTTCTATGAATGAATCTACCATCATTCGTAAGTATCTTATATGATCTTGGTCTAAGAACTGAAGGAGCAACTACAGAACCAAGTTCACGATCATGCTGACAATGTTTACTATAGAATACAGTGTTACCTGAATGCAAAGGTTTTAAAGTTTTCTTGCCTTTATCATAATAATATTTTTGCTTGTGCTGTTTTTGACGTAGTCTCTCAGTATCATCCTTAAAATGAGAATTGTCAGCAAAATAAGATAACAAAGTTTTGGGCTGCCTACCATACAACATTTGTGCGGGGGAATTCCAATTGCCATCAATGGGAGTGTTGTTAAGCTCCATCAATGCCAATTTAGGATCTTTCCCTTCGCCTAAAATTTCCTTCAACATCTTTTTTACTGTTTGAATGTTTCTTTCAACAAAACCATTCGACTGAGGATAGTTAGGAGATGAAGTTACATGAGTAAAGCCCCATTCTTTAACAAATTGTATGAACTTATTGTTAGCGAACTGTGGGCCATTATCACTATAAACCAACTCTGGTAGGCCATGACGACACAAAATTGACTTTATTTTGTCAATTGTCTCCTCCGAAGACATGACACTTAATGGTTCTACTTCAACAAACTTAGTGAATTAGCCTACTACCATAATATAGGTTTTTTGATACAGTACAAAAATATCAGTACCCAAGGACAAGCCATGGAGCCCTTGGTACTTCCCTACTTAACATTGGTTCTTGAACATTGTTATTTTGTACTTTAGCACAAATAGCACATGTTGACACTAAATTTTCTATGTGTTGAGCTATTTGTGGCCAATACAAATGTTGCCTTGCCCTATTTTTACATTCAGCAATCCCTAGATGGTTATAATGAATGCGATCAAGAAGCTCTTTTCATAGAATTTCGGGTACAACTACTTGTTCACCTTTAAACAACAATCCATCTATAACAAACAACTCTTCCCCAACAGAAAAATATTGTTTTGTGACCCCCGAACAACTGGCTTTATTATTAGGCCAGCCATTCTTCACAATACTAATGACTGCCTGTAGCTCTGAATCCTTGGAAGTTTCTACAACTGTTCTAATCTACCTTGAGAAATAGGTAGTTTCTCAATCACCATTCCTACATGTGCTTCTAGATCTTGACCTAAATCTAAATTTTGGGCATTAACATTCCCTAACCTCGACAAACTGTCAGCTAAGAACAAATGTTTGCCAGGGATATGATGTAATTTAAAATCAAACTATTGGAGTATTAATCTCATGCGTTGTAATCGCAAAGGGCACTCATTGAGAGGCTTGTTAAAAATAGGTATCAATGGTAAGTGATCAGTTTGCACAGAGAATTCAGTACCAAGCAGGTATTGCTGAAATTTATGACAGCCAAAAACAATGGATAAACATTCTTTCTCAATTTGAGCATAATTCTTTTCACTATTCTCAATTTGAGCATAATTCTTTTCACTATTTGTGAGTGTTTTGTGTGCATAACACAAAGGTAACCCATTTTGTAAAAGTACAGCACCCAAACTATGGCTTGAAGCATCAACTGACAAAACTACGGGTACATCCTTATTGTAACATTGCAAAATAGGTGTACAAGTTAATGCTGATTTTACTTCTCTATATTCCTGACTGTGTAATTTTGTCCACAACCAATCTACCCGTTTTCTTGTTAAGTCTCTCAATGGTCTACTTAGGTCACTTAAATGAGGTACAAACTTAGAGACATAAGTAACCATACCTTAAAACGTAAGCAATTCTTGTTTTCCTTTAGGTTCTGGCATAGTTACAATAGTTTGAATTTTGTCTGGGTCAGGACTAATGCCTTGAACCCCCAACTTATGACCAACATATTTAACTTCAGACTGACTGAAGGCACACTTGCTCAGATTGAATTTCACCCCATTTTCTTTTGAACGCTGCAATACTAATTTTAACCGACTATCATGTTCCACCTGACTGCTGCCCCACACTATAAGATCATCAATGTACACTTGTAGACCCTCAATTCCTGCAAATATGTGATTCATACATTTTTGAAAAACCTCCGGGGCAGAACATAAGCCATATGGCATTCTAGTAAATTGATAAAATCCAAATGGTGTGTAAAAGTAGTGTACATTTGACTCTCATTATCAAGTTTAACTTGCCAAAAACCTCTACATGCATCAAGTGTTGTAAAAACTTAGCATTTGGCATCAATGAAACCAATTCCTCAAAGGTAGGTAAATCACAATATTTTCTTATTACAGCTTTATTTAGTCTGTAAGGATCCAAGCAAATTCTTAAGCTGTTATCTGGCTTTCTTACCACCACTAAAGAACTAATCCATGGAGTTGGTTCCAAGACTTTTTTAGCTATTCCTAGCTGCACCATTTTGTCCAATTCTACTTGCAAAGGTTCTAGCAATGGAAATGGAATTTTCCTTGACTTAGTTGCATGTGGTTCTACACCATCCTTTAACTTAATATGGTATGTGTAATTAAATGTACCTATACCTTCGAAAAGAGACTTTTTCTCATGCAAAATATTTTTTACTGAAAGAGGTAGCACCTTATCTAGTAAGCTCTGTTCTACCTGATAAGTATTCACAGAGGAAACTCTCCTTATTAAGTCATAATGCTGAATTGTTGACAAACCTAGAATTGGAGGTGAATTTTTGTTATCCTCCACTACTTGAAATTCTACAACACCAGACTTATTATTCTTAAACTTGCACAAACAAAAACACTTTCCCTTAACTACAATCTGATTGCCACTGTAGTTTGCTAATTTAGTGACAGAAGGTAATAATCTAATGTCCAATCTCAATTATATTATCAGTCATAAGATTCACTTGAGCACCAGTGTCTAGTTTCAACCCAACGTTTTTTTTGTTTTATTTCTACTACCTCAACCTAGTCTTTCTCATTATGTTCCGATCTTGGTGATTAGTTAACTTTACCCAACAACATGGTATTTTCTTTATCACATGAATCTGATGCAGCATGAGTGTCAGACTGATTTACCGCGTTACTATCCAATGTTCTACCCACATCATAGACTGTCAGATTGTTCACATTGTAACGTTTCGATCGACACATTTTAGCAAAATGACCCCTTTTGTGACACCAAGCACACTTTTTACCAATGGCCGGACATACCTTATACTGATGTTTATAACCACACCTGGAGCACTGGGTAACAGTACCATGCTGTGGATTCCTATCACCACCTCTGCTGAATGGATGGCTGGAACCCGAAGTAGCTGTCTTAGGTCCACAAACACTGTGGGACGTTCTGACGTTCTGTTGTGCTCTCCCGGCGCTGGGTTGGCTGACAGTAGATCCGAATCCCAACTGGCGACGAACTTGTGAGCTACCACGTCCTCTCTGCAGACGTCGGTCGTGTAAAGAAGAGACACGATGGACGTTCTTCGTTGCGGATCCTTGCGACACCGAGCGTAGTTGCTGTTGCGTGATTTCAGCACTTTGACAAATTTTTATACATTTGTCCAGCGTCAAATCGTCAGTATTAAGCAATTTCGTATTAATTGCTGGATCTCGTACACCACTGATAATACGATCTTGCAATAAACTGTCCCTCATATCACCAAACTCACAGGTTTTACAAAGTCTTCGTAATTCCTTGACAAAAATGTCAAAAGATTCACCATCTAGTTGTATCCTATTGAAGAAAACATGTCGTTCCACACTTACATTT
Source organism: Medauroidea extradentata (assembly GCA_003012365.1). NCBI lineage: Eukaryota > Metazoa > Arthropoda > Insecta > Phasmatodea > Phasmatidae > Medauroidea > Medauroidea extradentata. The sequence continues at coordinate 3,988 of PNEQ01115793.1, forward strand.
GCTCTCAGGACGCAATATTTTTCAAATGCACTAAGCACTTTCTCTGGATCCTTCTTCTCTTCGTCAGTTAAATCGAAGGTATTGTAGGGTTCTAAACCCTCTTCTCCTATAACAGTGAGAAGTATAGTCGTTTGAACTTCTCTAGACTGCTTGCTCGCTCCCGATGCCAATATATAGAATTCGTAGGACTGCTTGAATTTGCAGAAATTTCCTTAAGATTCCCGACGAACTTCAAAGAAGCTGGTTGCTTTAAATTATTCATAAGGAACGAAGTTCACTAACTATCAGAACTATTATATCATAACCAACGACAGCGAATCACTATAAAAAAACACGAAAGTTCACGAGCCGACTGCGCCATGTTATGTCTTAACATGGGGAGTAGTCAAATACAGTCTTGTAGATTGTCATAAGCACAGGTTTATTAAGCAAACATATCGGTACAATCTTTCGAGCCAACTGAGCCCGAATTGTCTCAGTAAGACAATAATAAACACAAGTGGCCAGTACTGCCAATTTAACAAATCCGAAACATATTGCCAACATGGGCACAATACATAACAGAATCAACTTTCTTCTTTATGTAAAGTTATGGTTGTGTATCAAGCCTTAATAAGAAGTACAGACAAATTAAATTTTGTTTGTTAGTATCTTCATCTAGTAGGCTGCATAAATTTTGTTTAGAAAAAAATTAATTTAAACTCATTTCCTGTTTTAGTGTTATGAATATAGTATTAAATACTTAATAAACTATTTGTCTGTTCCCTACGTACGATAAGTGTAGTTGTGAATCTGCCGTAATAGGAAAATCATACTTATTGGATGAACTAAGCAAAAAATAATTGGCAGTAAAAGAGTTGAAAGATGTATTTTTAGCACACATTTGATTTGTTTAACTATTTCTTACTGACTTTTTCTTTCATTTTGCAGAGAAACTCTCAGTTTCCAAAAATCACAGCCGCATTGAGAAGGGTGGTGCTGTTCCTAGTATTCAAAGAATAAATCACTCGTTTTATGCAACGTGCCACCCTTCCCGCGACTCTGGAAGAATTCTTACAAGAGGTCTTCAATTTTAAAACAGAATAGTTGGATCCGAAAAGGGACCCTTGAAGTCAAGCAAAAGTTGGATGGCAGTGAGTATTTTCAAGTATCACTGTAGGATTGGTAGTAGAAGGGCCAAAGTCTGTAGATGCTTTTGCTGTAATGGCCACATTGTAATGTGCAGAGCTATTTTTTTTTCCATGTTTAAGTTGTCTTCTTTATCGGAATGGACTGTACTATATTTCTTATTGGTTTTAAAACTTAGAAGATGTAATAACCAAGTGAACACTTAATTATGTCAAGTTATGAGGCTAGTCATGATGTGGCAATTAATTGTCATAGTTTTAGGCCAAGGTAAGTACAGAAAAAAGTATGTCAAGTAACAAGAGCAAAGGTTCTTGTAACTCACATAATCAGTGGTATGCTAAACAGAGAACACTTTTGATGACTATCTTGCCTAGAGAAATGATTAAGAAATATTATCTGCAGCAACACAAGGCGTTAACTTATTAGCACTGTACAATCTACAAACTGAGATTGAAACAAGGTGTGCAAATTTTCTGAAACGAAAAACTAGGGTTCAAAAGTGCTCACTGTATCCTGAGTCACCTATACACAGAATGTGACCTATATTGTCTTGTCAAATGTATACAGTAGTTAATGGGGTGTGAAACCAGGTTAGTTATATACTATATGTCAAAATACAACACTTGAAACTAATAAACATGTTACAATTACTGCAGTCTTAATAAGTTCTGGGGGAGAACAAATGTTGTCATACACATACCAGTAAATGACTACTGCACTTGAGCAGGCTGTTGGAGCAAAATACTTTGTATGTGACATTGAAAACCTTGTAATTTGCAGCAGTTAACACCATAAGAAGTATATAACACATGGGATAACTAACACAATCTGTAGTTGGCAAGTTACTGTCTGCAACAACTATGCTTTGATAGCAGTAACGCTGTACTGAAGGTACTACACAAAACACAACAATAATTAAGGCAAGTGCTAACTAATCTGTGGCTACAGCTTAGGAGCAGGATCTGCATTGCTTATGCATATACATTTTCACAGTATCCCAAATGTTTTACATGGAGTTGTAGGCTGCACTGCCATTTTAGTTTGCCAATATCATATCATGAGTGTCGCTGGGTTGCGGCATATGGAGTATATGTAATAACAATAATATTGACTGTATTTTTATTTTGTTTTGGATGTCACAGAAACTGTTTTTAACCATTTAAAATTAATTTTTTTGTTGATTAATGAGTTCTAAAACTATTTTGAATGGATTAAATTAATTTTACGGCCCCGACATAAACATAATTATGTATATTAGGATGATTCTATGCCGACCACGAGTCGCGCAATTATAGTAATTGATGATATTCACCGTTATAAATACTGTTTATGTATTACTTTTTTATATCGAATTTAGTCTTTAGTTTATGTTTAATGAATATCTTCACAATATTTTTATTCACATGTTATCTATAAATTGTTTTACAAAAATTTGTGGATTTTTTTAAGGAAGGGCTTTTTGGAGTCCTTGCGGAAGCCTATGTGAATCCAGTAGATTTTGGTGGCTTTTAAAGAAGGCATATGTGCGTAATTTTGATGCCCATTTAAATCTAAAATATAAGGGCCCATCCGAAATGACAGGAATTATTTATTGCCACCAATTTGTAGTTAATTTGCTAGGCCGGTCGGAGGTGTAAGAAGAGGGCCGAGCTGTAGGGCAAATGAAGAATAAGTAATGTTGAGTGAAATTCAAGAAATGAAGAGGAATTTACTTAGCCCTTTTTGATTCAGCTAAGTACGTATTGTGAAGGCTTTTCGTTTGCGCCTGACGAAACGTTCTATTCCGATAGCTAAATAACCTAGACTGAAGTTAATTATTTTGATTTTAAACCAGTAAGATAGTTGAAATCCTTTTCTTTTTTTAACTTTTTAAACAGAGACATTTATTACATAAAGTTTATCTCTGGTTTTCTAGATTCGTGTTAACTTTCCCTGGACCCAGAGGTCCTGAGTTTGTGTATATCATTAGATCGGCCGGAAATTGAATTTTGCAAAGCTTTTGCTTAAGGACATATTAAACCTTGAAAACTTTATTTAACGTGATCAAGGTGTAAAGATAATAGTGCTATTTTGCTCGAGTGTAATGTTGATTTTTGGCTAACCAGTCAGTATTTACTTAGTAAATTTCTACATTTATCAGTTCAGCAATTACACTGATTATTTTAATTTGAAATATTTCCTTTATTTCCATTCAATGTTTTGTGTGTAAAGTTTTCTTTCTACAGTAGCAGTGTTGAGAATTTGGTCAATGTATGCTTTAAACACACTATCTCACTAAAGCTTAAATGCACATGTCATGTTTACACCTTCAGTACTCTTTCACAACAATCTATAACACCACACTCAGTATCCTTCTCAGTGAGTGTGTTTCTACTCTAATTTTAGCGAGCCTAACCTGTGTAGGAACAGGGATATTAAGAGTAAATTGAATTCAAAGTGGTGATATTAGAGGGGGGTGTTGGAAACACTTGACTTATAAAATAAACCAGGTTGATATATCATCCTTTCCCCCTAGAAAGGTTAGGTTTCAAGGCACAAAATGGTGCATATAGTTATATCAGTGAACAATTTTGTAAACACACTGTTACCTACCTACTGGAGCTTTGTTTTCCCAAAATCAATACTGTAGGAGAAACATTAATGTTACATGTCACAGTGCTAGGAATGTTCATTACATGTACGCAATCATAAATAATTAATGAAATTATTTGTATCACCTACATAACAGTATTACAGTCTTTTGTTGACATATTGTTAATACAGTATCACAGTAGAGTTTATGATTACACATATTTCCTACAAATTGATCATTACACTCAGCAGATAAATAGTTCTTTAATACACTTGACGTCTTACACTTACCGAGTTTTATATCTCCTCATATTGTAAAAATAAATGCATTTTTAACTTAGGTTAAAATATACCACGAATTGCAGAATTGCAACAGAAATTGATATTCACTTTTATTTTCCCGGATATTTTATTTAACAAAAATATTCTCAAAGAATTGTGTGAGTAGCGTTTATTCTAAAAAGTAGTATTTGGAATTTTTTAAAAAGATGGAAGAAGCAAAGATAAAAATGCAATTTCATAATTCGATTTAAATATAAAAAAGTTAATGGGAATGTGTTAAAATTGTTTAATTACATAGCCCATGGCATGTTATTTCACAGTGAATTGTTTCTCTTACGTAAGTCAATTGGTATTTACTATTTGCATGGCAGCAAATTATGCAAATTTTTATTTTGACAAACCGTTATAAGAAAACTATGAGAACTAAAATTGTTTTGTAAGAGGAAACTGAGCTCACAAGTATCGTCTATAAAACTGACACATTTCATAAAAGTATAAAATTATAATTTGATCGCATTTGAACACACTTAATTATTTCAACATCAATAGATGTAAAAACAAAATTACAAAAACAACCTTGTAACATTATTAATAACTAAGACATTGTTTTATAACATAGTACAATTCCGTGAATAAAAGTATAACTGTAAGCAGGTACTTACTGTTTGTATTACATGTCTCCTAGGACAAGTTATTTGAATGTGTTTGTACTGGTACTGCCCTTCTGTGATGTCATGGTTTTGGTACGAGTCAATTTCTTAGGCACGTCTCATTATTTTGCAATAATATTGAACTGAGTTGCTTAACATACCCAAATAACGTTTTAATGAAGACGTAAAGTATTAAAATATACTCAGATTTGGTTAACTAATATTAGTTTGGTGACAGTTCTCGTATTGTTCTCATGAGGCCTAGAAAATTTGTTGTAAATGCAGGTCAAGGTTATATAACTATTGCTTAGAGTGGAAAACCGGAAACCTAAATATAAAGTATACTTAAATGCATAATGTAATTAGGTACCCATAATTTTGTTCCTTACAATTTATTCGTTTTAACAGATAATGTCAAAATTTCAGTTAAGAGATTTTCATTCAGAGCCATCCATAAGTGTGTTTTACATGAGTTTAATATCTTATGCAAATAAAACCTGGCAACACAGAACTTGATGAAAATGTACATAATTTATTTAACAGTTTTCATTATATGATGACACTCGTGACCCTACTTACAAGACTTGTCAGGGAAAGTCCTACACAAATCAAAGTGTCTTATCAGCAAAACATAGTTATTTGACACCGTATATTGGGCAAAAATACTTGATATTCTGCAGCTGGTAAGTATGAATCTTAAAAAAACTAAATTGAAAATATTATTTTTGTAAAATGGTCGATCTATTTCATACCAGAATGAAGGTGCAACAATGTTAAAAACAGAGAAAATTCTAAAAACATTGTTGTAAAGTACAATGGACTGCAGAAAAATATGCTATCTTAAATTGCAAACAACAACACTTCTTCGTTGGTAGACTGGAACATAAACTCCCTAGCCCATTTGGGGATGACCTAGATAAAAATATTTGATAAAAAAAAATGTAAATATCATAGTTACATGTAATTGTTACTGTACAAACAATTTCAATAAGTGTGCAATTCAGAATATAGTTACTAAGGTGTGAAAATTTGGTTAGCTGCCTAGACTTAACAAGCAGTTGCTTGTTGTATGGACATGTCAACATTGAATCAACTTTCTTCTTTGTGTAATTTCATTAGGTTTCTCTGAAACTGTTAAGAAAAGGGCATATGTTTATTACAGACATTTTGTTCGGAAGCACCATTACTATCACCCCTCAAAGCATGAACCTTTCCTCCCGACTCATAATGTATATTCAACTAGTGATTTTTTAACTAAAATTTCAAATTGCAAGAAACAATTGGACTTGAAGATTATTTTTAGCAGTACTCTTGTTAAAGTAAGGCATGTTACATTGAATTAAGGTAGTATAATGGGTACCCGCTTATTTTGTGATTATATAGTGAAGACACTTGAACGGAAATTGCAGATGATCTGCTTTATGTAACTCATGTTTGGCTTTTG
>PNEQ01115793.1:10162-34482 GCA_003012365.1 Medauroidea extradentata
ATATATATATATATATATATATATATATATATATATATATATAAAATTAAGTCCAATTGTAAAACACAAACAATACAGATACGTGCCACATAATTAAGAAGAAATATTATATTTACTAATTGTAAAAGGACAAGTGAACCACTAATTGTTACATAATACATGGGTACTTCTATGAGCTAGTATACGTAAAAGTAAATATACCTCAAAACATGTTTCAAATTCTTTCATAAAGTAGGAGGGTACCTGAGGAAAATAATCCAGGTTTTATAATTTAATTCTTTTTCTGGTATTAGGTTAGTGTAGGTATCAGGACATCATAACATTATGTACACCTCACGCAGGTTGGGCCTGATTGTTACCAAGTAAAGATTTTGTTTCTGTTGTTGGAAGTGTAAATTTCATTTTTTTATATATATAATATAAGGTATTTCAAGCAAACCTAATGTTATAAGCACATTGAGATAAAGAATAAGGTTAACATAAAAATGTTTTGTTTGTTAACACAAGCATGGAACTAGTTTATATAACAGAACCAGTGAAGTGCTACTTAGGAGAATGTATACATGTGTTGTGCAAAGGCAGTATATAGTTCCCACAATGTCAAACGCTTGCCGATTGTGTAAATAGTTTGCTTGGGTGCAATGGTTTTACAATAAAATGAATTGTTAATATTGTTTGTATAAATCAACTTTAGAAGATGAGTCCTCTTTTGTCTACTGATTTAAGACACATTTTATGTGACTTTTTTACAAATTTACTTTTTCAGACCTAGGTGGGAGGTTATCAATTAATTGGTAAATCCAATTTTGTAAGAATTGCTGCTAATGCAGGATATAGTATTGATCAACTTCATAATGGAGACCACTGTAAGTAGGTCTTGGTTAAGATGCATATAGTTTTGTATTGCTAACAGTTTATTCCTTGCTACATTATCCTTTGTCATATTATTTCCGGTGCAAGAAATCAAATTAGGTCTTGTGTGAGTGGCCACAGTATTGAGGTTGGCTGCAACCTGGCCAAATAGTTAGAGTACCGTGGATGCTTCCATAGTAGGGTGGTTGTCCTTCTGGGCGTAAATGATATTCTGTTAAGTAACAATGTATCTCTGCACATTTTTGAACATGTGAATTTCCACTAAACATATATTTATATTAGATAAATTGCTCTCTTACCATAATGTGTAAATAAAGTGTCGTTGAAACTCTGTCCAAAAGTCTTTTCCATATTGATGTTGCAACAATAGTAACTCCAGGTAAAATATTGTAAGTGGGCTTTATGTTTCGTCGACGAGGTCATTGGACTCTAGCAGTTTGGTGTATGGCCAAACAACTGCTAGGCCATAACGCATTGTCATTTTACATGGTTGTATCCTAAAATGCAGTTGACATATTTTTTCCTCTTCCAAATACAGTTGTTTATTTAGCTAAATAATTCACATAAAGGCAAAATTTCTATTTTAACACAATAAAAGTTTACATACCTTTTAGCTGTGTCCTACTTGGATACCACCCTATAATACATCCAAAAAGGGTATTCAAGGATCTTGGCCAGGAATAAACCATGTTTCAGTAATTCTGACGGTCATTAACCCAGTAGACATACCCTTAAACAACAGACAGCAACTGCTACAAGCTCACCTACCAGCTGTAACACACAGTTACTTGAAACTAAGGCCGTTACACCCTGACAATGAGAGTACAGTTTCGGAGGGTACATTTCAAACTACACATGATTACAATAATTATAGTCTGGTCACTTTGAACTGAGCACTCCCCAACATTTGAAATATCCAAAAACCGTATTTAATTTGGGCCAAAGATGTAATATTGTGATAGCCTTATTTTTTTATAAAGAAAACTGTTAATGTTTAAAATGTCAGACGTTTGCAAAATAGCTGAAAAATGTATGCAGTTCTCACTTTATTTCTGAGCAGTCCATACATGGCTTTCTCAGCAAGCCTACATCAGTTTTCCTGCATATCGCAGTATTATAACACTGGTCTCTGTTATAGGTTGTTCGGTTTAAATAGAGCACAACAAATTTTACCTTCGAAAAATATCACTAGCCATTACTGCATATTAAACTCTGTGCATATTGCTTACAAGATTTGTTATAAATTTCTTGTAGATTTTGTGTAATGTCACAAAAATTGTTTTTTTTTTTTTACAAGCATGTAAATTAATAACTTTGACATCCACAGTGTTGTATTATGTCCGACAATGATGTCCTCTTGCGACAGCTGCAGACAAAACGTGGAACTTTCCAACATAAAGGTCAGTTATAATGCTTCATGTGGAAGACGGATGTATTATGATGGCAGAACGATAAATGTTGTAGTAAAGCTAATGTAAAGAGATTTGCCATTACCAATTAAGGGTGTTTAGATGCGATAAGATCAATATTTTTTATTTTTATGAATAAGTGTTACTTTTACAGACGATACTTATGAGTACAGTTGCCTCTAACAAAACCATTTTTGCTCTCGTAGTTTGACCATAACTGTGCATTAAAAAGTTAAAATTTGCATGCTACGCTACCATAAAAATTGCGAAAAGTAATTGATCTACTTAAATGAAATAATTTAACTTAACATCCAATGATCTCTACAAATAAAACATTTTAAAACCCACAACATAGTATTTGGAATTTAAAAAAATGGCAGAAGCACAGAAAAAAATTCTAATACATAATTTTATTTAAATATAAAAAAGGTAATGGGAAATGTTTAAATGATTTATGATTTAATTACGTAGCCCATGGCATGTTATTTCACCATGAAATATTTCACTCACATAAGTCAATTGGTTTTCACTATATGCGCGGCAGTAAAACATGCAAGTTTTTACTTTGACGTACCATTATGAGAAAACTATGAGAACTAAATTTGTTTTGTAAGAGGATACTGCACTCACAATTATCGTCTATAAAACTAACACTATTTCATAAAAAAATTAAATTATGATTTTATCGCACTTAAACACACTTAACTATTTCAACATCGATAGATGTAAAAACAAAATTACACAAATAACCTTGTAACATTATTGATAACTGAGCCCTTGTTTTATAAAATAGTACATTTCCGTGATTAAAAGTATAACTGTAAGCAGGTGCTTACTGTTTGTATGACATGTTTCCTAGAACAAGTTATTTGAATGTGTTTGTACAGGTACTGCCCTTCTGTGATGTCATGGTTTTCGTACGAGTCAATTTCTAAGGCACGTCTCATTAGTTTGCATTAATTTTAAACTGAGTTGCATAAAATACCGAAATAACGTTTTAATTATGACGGTTTAAACCAAGAGCATTAAGATATATTCAGATTTGGGTAACTAATGTGAGTTTGGAGACAGTACTTGTATTGTTTTCATGGGGCCTAGAAAATCTCTTCTAAATGCAGGTCAAGATTGTATAACTATGGCTTTGAGTGAAAACCAGTAACCTAAATATAAAGTAATGTATAAGTCGGGTGAAAAAAATTAGCGTTTTGACATTACCCAAAACTCTCATTTTGTAAGTATGTACCTAAAATTGCCTTACATAAATGCATAATGTAATTAGGTACCTTTAAAATTGTTGCTTACATTCTGTTGGTTTTTACAGTTAATGTCAGAATTTCAGTTAAGAGGTTTTCATTCTGAGCCATCCATAAGTGTGTTTTACATGAGTTTAATATCTAATGCAAATAAAACCTGGCAACACAGAACTTGATGAAAATGTACATATTTTATTAAATAGTTTTCATTATATGATGACACTCGTGACCCTACTGACAAGTCTTGTCAGGGAAAGTCCTACACAAATCAAAATGTCTTATCAGCAACATGTCGTGCTTTGACACCATATGATGAGCAAAAAATACTTGATCTTCTACAGCTGGTAAGAATGAATCTTTAAAAAAAAACTAAATTGAAAATATTTTTTTGTAAAATGGTCAATCTGTTTCACACCAGAATGAAGGTGCAACAATGTTAAGAACAGAGAAAATTCTAGAAACCTAGTTGTAAAGTACAATGGACTGCAGAAAAAATATTCTATCTTAAATTGCAAACAATTACACTTGTTCGTGGGTAGACTGGAACATAAAAACTCTCTAGCCCATTTGGGGATGACCTAGATTAAAATATTTGATAAAAATGTACATATCATAGTTACATGTAATTGTTACTGTGCAAACAATTTCAATGTGTGTTCAATTCACATAATAGTTACTAAGGTGTGATAAATTGGTTAGCTGCCTAGATTTAACAAGCATTTGCTTGTTGAATGGATATGACAACATTGAATCACCTTTCTTCTTTGTGTATCTGTGTATCAATTCTTAATAAGCAGTACAGACAATTTAAATTATGTTTGTTAGTATCTTCATTTAGAAGGCTGCATAAATTTTGTTTAGAAAAAAATTAATTTCCACTCATTTCTTGTTTTAGTGTTATGAATATAGTATTAAATACTTAATAATCTTTTGTCTGTTCCCCACGTACGATAAGTGTAGTTGTGAATCTGCCATTATAGGAAAATGGTACTTACTGTATGAACTAAGGAAAAAATAATTGGCAGTAAAAGAGTTAAAATATGTATTTTAGCACACATTTGATTTGCTTAACTATTTCCCATTGACTTTTTCTTTCATTTTGCAGAGAAACTCTCAGTTTCCAAAAATCACAGCAGCATTGAGAAGGGGGATGCGGTTCCTAGTATGCAAAGGGAATAAATCACTCGTTATGTGCAACGTGCCACTCTTCACGCGACTCTGGAAGAATTCTGACAAGAGGGCTTCCATTTTAAAACTGAATAGTTGGATCCAACAAGAGACCCTTGAAGTCAAGCAAATGTTGGATGGCAGTGAGTATTTTCAAGCATCATTGTAGGATTGAGAGTAGAAGGGCCAATGTCTGCAGATGTGTATGCTGTAATGGCCACATTGTAATGTTCAGAGCTATTTTTTCCCTTGTTTAAGTTGTGTTCTTTATCGGAATGGACTGTACTGTATTTCTTATTGGTTTTATAACTGAGAAACTATATTAACAAAGTGTACTCTTAATAATCTCAAGTAATGAGGTTGGTCATGATGTGGCAATATTTTATCATAGTTTATTGCCAAGGTTAGTACAGAAAAAAGTATGCCAAGTAACAAGGCAAAGGTTCTTGTAATGCACATAATTAGTGGTATGCTAAACAGGGAGTGATCCACAAGCTCGGAAAGAAGTATCTAATAAATGTATACTGCTCGTAGTGTATGGTAAACTCTTATGCGAAAGATATACATGTAAGTGAAGTTATAGTTAAAGAACAGAGTAACAACAATGCTTGTAAAGGAAATATTAGACAGTAAGACCAAATATTATATACTGTAGATGTAAGAGGTATTACACGCAAATTTGAAGGGGACAACCAATTTTCAATGTTGATGGTAGGACTGGGATGCCAAATGTTAAGAACAGAGTAGTAGATGGTACAAGTACACTATCTGATTTATTTGTGACTTGACGTACATGTGAGACACACTGTGCCCGGACATGTCACATGCCTTCTAGCTACCTTCGCTAGCATTGGTTGAATGAAGAAATACTAGAGTAGGCACTGGTGGATGCCGTTATTATTGGTTTTTTTCAGAGTCCATACTATGTATCCCTGACGAATGATAGTAATAAAAGTATCTTGCATCCAAAAATAAGTTTCATACTTAAAAAATAGAGGCCATAGTTGAGACAGTGGCTAAAGATCTCCCCTACCCAATTGTAGTATGGGTTCGATCCCCAGAGGGGTCGATATCCAATTTTGCTTGTGGGAAATGTAGCGGATGTTGTCGTTGGAGGGCACATTTAAACATGAATGAAAAAGACGCAACTATGAAATCCATGGGTAATGAACGCCAAAGTACTCATTCTAGTCTTTAAAATTCGAAGCACACGAAAGTCTTGTAAGTGTAAATAAATTATTATTTCATCGAAATCATAAACAGTACTACTTTTGAAAACAAATACATTTAGAAAGAATGGCACAAGAAGTTAATTTATATACAAGATAAGATAACGATACCGCATTTACGAGCATATTGCTCCCCCTCTTTAGTTTTTAAACTCAAATTTGGAAAAGCTAAAATATCGCACAAAATGTGTATTTCACGAGCAATGAGAATGCTGATGTCTGGCAACCATGTACTGCGCACCATGGTACATCGCCAGTCAGTCGGAAACTTGGCAACAACACGTGGCGCTGGCCTCGTGATAAGTGAACACGCGAGATAAAGCGAAAGACTTATGGAAAGAATCCTCTGCTGCTTCCTCCCTCCTACGACACATAATCATTATTTGTCACGCATATACTGCTGCTAGTTGTTTGTGTCATTGAGTGCAGTTTTTCGTTTGAATAATGCCGGAATGGTAAAACAGATAAAATTTAAGTCAAAAGTTGCGCAGTATGCACTTGAAAATGGGAAAAGGCGGCTGCGAGGAAATTTGATGTTGATGCAAATGATGATGCAAAAATTGTTAGAAGATGGTGCCAGCAATGGGAAAAATTGCAACGAGTCGGCCCAAACAAATGTTCCTTGCGAACACAGATTTGTAAGTACCCGGAAGTTGAAGAGAAGATCTACCAATATGTTTTGGGCATCATGAAAAACGGATTTGCTGTTACAACAGAGACGTTACTATTTGGAGGAAGTATGATCGGTCGGAAAACACAATATCCCTGCCAACGAATTTAAGGCTAGTTATGGTTGGCTGAGCGGGTTCATGGACAAAAAAGACCTCAGTATAAGAAGGCGGACTTGCAAAAAATTCCAGAGAGCTTCAAGGAAAATTTGCTGAATTTTCAAAGATATATTATAAATCTGAGATAACGAACCTGCTCAAGGAAGGGACAGGTGACTATCAGTCATACCAGATGGTGTGACTGGCATTTTGGAACCACTGGACGTCGTCATCGTCAAGCCATTCAAAACATACACGCTTCGCTTGTATAGTGTGTGAATTCATACACAACAATATACAACGAAATCTGGACGTCCTAAAAGAGCTTCGTTGCCAGAAGTGTGTAGCTGGATACTTGAAGCATGGCGGTGCATTCCTGAGGAGATTGTGACGAAGATCTATAAAGTCACTGGCACCTCGTGTGACTTAGACGGCACAGAAGATTATGCCTAATGGAACATACTAGAAGATTGTGACGGTGGTGAAACAATTGACGTGATATTCATTTGCACAGAAGCCGTGCGGATGTGTTCACATTCGATAATGTAATGTATGGCTCGTCATTCAGCAAGGCACGACCAGTCTAGCTCGACACTGTATGGTCAAGTTGCCTGTGGCCCACCCGACCAGTCCTCTTCCACAGCTGATTGTTTACATTTTTGATACGTATAAGTGATGCAATTTACTTACCTATTGAATTTGATTGTAGAAAATAAGTTACCGTAAAACAATGACCGTTGCTGTACATATTATGTGAAGGCAAATTTGAAATTTTTAAATTAAAAAAATTGCGTTGGATGATACTTTATAACTTAGTATTTGTTTCTTTCCCGCAGAGGACGTAAATAGAAATAGTACAGAATTAAAACATACCTAATTATGACAAATCTTAAATTTTTCTAAAAAAAATTCAAATTGCGCACATAAATACGGTACTTAAGATTGCTTGCTACTCAATGATACTTATACTAAAGTCATGTACACCAATAATGCTATTTTAGAAAAAAATTCATCTAGGAGTAGAAATTACTGGCATGCTTTCGTAGACTACTGCTAACGTATTGTGAGAATAGAATAGTTTTAATGGGTTCCTAGTAAGGCTAAAATGTCAATTTTTAGAAAACAAATGTAATGTACTATATAATTTAAAAATCAGTCAGTAATTTAAAATGCAATTATGTTCTAAACACTAGAAAATTATTTGAGATTCTTTACATGTTAACTAGCACTGTTAAGAAAATGAAAATTGGTCAAAAATTAGCATGTACTTATTTGGTTAAGGTCGCGGTCTACCGCAATTTTCATCATCATTAATTTATTTTGTATGTGTACCACATATTTCTTTCTTGTTTTAGACACAAAATGTGACTAAATTTGGCTCTTACGAATTTTTTTATCCCTCATAGTTTTCGCGCAATGGCTTGTTAAAGTCATATTTTGCATGTTTCCATTTTAACGACTACACTAAAACCAACTGATATACCAAACTCAAAAAAATCACAGTGGATAAAGACATTGCAGGCTACAATGACATGCTCATAAAATTAAAGAATAAACATTATTTGTATTTTTATAAAAATTATTGAACTTTTTAAATTTTTATTTTCAGTTACAGCAATTTTTTAAAATTCAAATAATTTTCATTCTTAAATTTCATGATCATGTCATTGTAGCCTGCAATGTCTTTATCCACTGTGATTTTTTTGAGTTCGGTATATCAGTTGGTTTTAGTGTAGTCGTTAAAACGGAAACATGCAAAAATATGACTTTAACAAGCCATTACGCGAAAACTATGAGAGATAAAAAAATTTCACAAGAGCCAAATTTAGTCACATTTTGTGTCTAAAATAAGAAAAAAAACATCTGGTACAAATAAAAAAGTAAAAAAATTGTTATGAAAATTGCTGTAGCCGCGCCCTTAATGTACCTTATAATATAATCGTTAAAATCTCGTTTGATAAAAAGGGAGTTTATTTACCTGTGCCTCCCCAGCATGTGGCAATGTATAATGAAGTGCCGTATATCTAATATCCTTTGCAAGTCTTCCATTAGCATCTCATTTACGAATAATGCTGGGGAAACTGGTAACGACATCATTCACATCAGTCCTAAAATAATATATTTTTAGCAGATTCTTGCTAAATTTAGACAGAATGTAAATCAATGTTTATGTGTTCAAATATACCAGACTGTTAACATCGACAAATCATTAGTTTCTGCAGGCATATAAGTTTTCTTGCATTAATAGCCCTAAAAAAAATTACTTCACGAAAATAATATCTAAATATTTTATTGTGGAATAACAACCCAACGAATCCGATACGACAGCACTAACACGACAAAATTGAACCTACAGCAAAACTATTCATTTTATCGCAAAAAAATATAGGACTAATATTATACTTCATATGTTGTGGTCATAGTAAAATAATGGACGCCTTGATCCGATTGTTGGTTGCAAGATAAAAATGGTTTCGTAAATCTGTGTGTACTACTGAGCTTCAACACCAAATAAAAATTAAAGAAATCAAGTAGGCGTACTTCAACAGCAATGAGGAGCATTTATAGTTATGTGATGAAGAAAGTTCTGGTTATGAAGAACACAGTCTTCAAACCCTAGTTGGAGATTAATTAAAATGCTGCTGGAACCAGAAGTGTCTAACGTTTGTCAAGGGACACATGTTTAAATGGAGTTATTTTTTAGTAAAGATGACTACCAAGTACAGATATGCCGGAGTTTGCGAAGAGTAATGCTGAAGGTGAAAATTACATGTTTCAATGTGGTAGGACACAGTGGAAAACTCATTAACATAAATGAGAAAGTTGAAGAAGAGTTTCGAATTTTGTCTAATCCGACACTTATCCTAAAGGTGAGGTAAGCGGTTGAAAGGTGAGGCACGTCACATTGGTCATTAACACCCACTGATAGGTTAAAAGAAAGTGAAATAAAATCAGGAACACAAAGCCTATATAGGAGGCAACACAGTCGAAAGGAAGAACACAAACACAGGCAAAACAGACAAACTCCACAGGAGTTACGATAGAAAAAATGTGTCAAAACACACTAACAAATTAAAAGTCTTCATAAAGACTGTACACAACAACAGACAATGCAGAAAGGGACAGTTTACAACAGACTAAAAAGACCCGTCGGACGTAAAAAAGGAGAGCAAGCCGCTCACAGACGAGCCCTCCGCACACAAGATTACCATAAGGTAGTCGGCAAGATAAAGTATAACGGGCCTGGTCATATCTGTGACACTACGACAGAATGTGCTTCACAGTCAATGGAGTGTCACAGACAGGACAGTTCGGAGGGGGTTCAGAACAAACCAATTGCACGTGCGTAGTGCGAATGTGACCGATCCGAAGACGTGTGGTGAGGACAGCCTCCTGTCGTGTTAATAAAGTGGGATGCTTGGAGACAGCCGATCCAGTAAGGGCCCGAAGTTTGTTTTTTATAGGGATGGCATGCCATTCCCTCTGCCAGGAATCCCAGACAAAAGTGCGGACAGCAAGCAGCACATCACACAAAGGAACATGAATGTCACAGGGTGGAAGGCTGCATGCTTCCTTAGCTGCCGCGTCTGCCACATCATTGCCGCGAATGTCGACATCGCTATGCGCACATAGAATATGACCTGGACCCCAACCTGATCAGCCACCCTCAGCCTCTCCCTTATTAAGAGAAGGGGATGAGCTGAGGAGCCAGTTAGCAAAGCTTGTACAGCATGCGCACACTTGCGAAAAGACCCCCTAGCAATAAATCACACACCTTTAAAATAGCGTAAAGCTCTGCCGTTAAAATACAGCATGACGGATGAAGTCCACAGATACCTCTCTACACCTACAATGAAGCACATTCAGTAGAGGTATCAGTTTTGGAGCCGTCGGTTTAAAAGCAGGCAAAACCCTTAAAATTGGACAACACAAAATCGTTAAAAAGGCCTTGGTAAATGTACGCAGCAGTGGTCGGCTTTGTAAAGTTCACCAGATCAAGCCGTACCAACACCTGGTGCATTGCCCGTGGTGGTTCTGGGCGTCGGACAGGCAGCACATTCTCCGAGCATGGGAGTGCAAGAAACCAACACACACAGGTTTGGTGGCTCGAGGTCTGGCATCATACAGATGTACATATGGAGGGTGATGAAAAGTATCATGCAGTAAATAAAATGGGTCAGACAGTACTCGCAACCCGTACTGGAGCAGAAGCTGTTCGCGCCGATAATGTAGAAATGATTCACCAGCTTCCGCACAGAGACTCACAACTGGACTTGTGCGAAAAGCACAAGTCGCAATGTGGATTCCAGCATGGTGAACTGAGTCCAACATCTTCAGCACAAACGGGCGTGCTGAAGAGTAGGCTTGACTACCATAACCGAGCTTACTTCGAATTAGAGCTCTGTAAAGGCGGAACAATGTTCCCCTGTCTTATCCCCAAGTACGACCACTAAGCATCTTTAAGAATGCGATATCCCGCAAACACCGTGACTTTCACATGATCCCTCCAAGAAAGCTTGGAATCAAAGACAGTGCCTAAAAATTTCACATGGCCACAAATAGGCAAAGTGGTCCCTTGTAAAATCATCTCAGGAGATGGAAATGTGCCACTTTTACAGCTAAAGTTCGCAAGCCGGTGGACAGCTAGCAGGAGCTGATGCTCCGCAGCACACAGGATGGATGAACGGCAATATATCATAAAGTCATCCACGTAAAGTGCACAGTGCACAGATGAATGGACAACAGATACAATGGTATTGATAGCTTTAGCAAATAGTATAACACTCAAAATACTACCCTGAGGCACCCCGTTTCCTGAACGAACTCCCGCGACTCCCACAGACTGAGGCACGATATCATAAACCATTATTCTGTATAAAATGGCTCAAAATAACTATACATACTGGGAAACTGTTCCACTAATCATCCTACACATGCATGTTACGGAAATGTAATTTTATATCTTCAATTTTATTTATTTTGGACGAAAAAAAAAAGGCACCAATAAATCAGTGAATAATTTAATTGTGGCTAGTATTAAACTAGTTAAATTTTGATAAATTATTTTGCACATATAACTTATTTTGGAAATATTATTTATGGATTTGTGTTATTCCTTGTAATTTACGGTATACTACTGAGCATGTAAGATATATGATTTATCAGTGGTCGAAGAAAATTACCAGTTGTATTTCAGAGATCGTCAAAAATTTAGATTTCGAGAGAAGAATAAAATAAGAATAATTTTTGTATAGTAATTACTTTACAATAAAACAAGAAAATTTTAATATTTTAAATTAAAGTTTGAAAGTGTTTAAAACCAGCAGGTATTTTTATTGTTTTGAATGAACTGATCATCATAAAACTTAGGCCAACTGAGATCAAAATTTTATTTCAATATAAAGTAAATGTTACATTCCCGATAGCCGATCTTTTAACAAAATACTTGCCAGCGATGATAAAAAAAATGTGTTCATTGCTTATGTACGCATGCACATGTTGATGCATGCATTTTGTCTATAAGGTACAGCGAGGAGAGATGGTACGGGAGGAGAGTTGGCACACTATTTAAATTACGGTCAAGAGATGACGCAGCGAGCATCTGCTTGGTGGAGGGCGAGCGGTAGACATGTTGTATACAGTGAAAGTTTCTTTCGTCGTTCTTAATAAAATTTTACAAGTTGTTCGTGTTTCTGTGTTCCTCATGGTGATGGTAAGTAGCTGAATTTTCATGCCTGTATACGTATTTTTCAATTAGCGTAGACGGAAGCGAAATAACTGACATATTAAAGTGTACGAGTGAGGTAGGATGCGTAGGCATACGAAACGTGGCATTACAGAACCGCTGCCATATTATCTGGAGTAAAAGTTGGATGTGCCATCTATCCTACCCCTTTAGGATAGATGGCACAGCAGTCAGGGTAGGCAAGATGGCACACTTGCTTAAGTGGAAGCTGCAGTCTGCCAGGTATATATTATTGAAGGAAGACGTGGTTAACACCAGATATGTGCAATGAAATTAAATGTGAATTTTGGCCAAACTTACAATTTTTGAGGGGTGAGATTACAATTAATTTCGGTCCCACACAACACTGTTTGTAACAATAATGGTTTATAGACATTACTGAACTAGATTATTTTTTTCTTGCATAAAACTATAAATATTTCAAAAGAACAAAATATAAATATGTATTTTGACACATAAACGTATTATTTCTGAAAAATAAATTTTGTTTGTAAACTTTACAACCAGTATAATAGAAAATTAAGTAACTTAGGCGACGATACCTACTGATTAGAGTGGCCTCCTAACCGCTTGGTACCTCGGTGCTCGGTTATAAATTCGAGCTATGTGAGATAGTGGGATCGAACCCACAACCCTCGTTACTACATAGGCTTATCGTGCTTCTGTTCGTATTATTTAGTACAATTTTTAAGTGTATTAGATGTGTTTTAGAAGTAAATATTAGCTTTTCAGCTTCGAATTCGTATTAAATTGAGGATATTATAGTTTAATATCGTCGGATTTCTGTATGTTTAGAAGTACACGTAAACGTTAGGGTCAGTCGGTGTAATAATGAAACATGGGGAAAAAAGAGACCGTGAAAAATAGTGTAGTTTTACTTAAAAGTATGTTCGACACCTTCGCATGTACTTCAAAATTTATGCTAACCTACAATCATTGAAAAAAACTTGGAAACGAAACAGATGATCTTAACAATAGCAAAAAGGCTCAACCAGGAAAACATAATCCACGACAGGTGGCTAAGAAACGTTTAAAATATGACACATCATCTTCATCGGATAACCATTTTGTCTGTTTATTCAAGTTTATCTCATTACTGATTAATTTTAACGATATTTTTGCTATAAACATAACTTTATTATTTAATAATTTTGTTCTGTAGGTCATTACTATAAACACAGTTGATTTTCTACTCATAAAAGTGACATGTTATTTTTTTTCCGGCACTTTTTTGCATTTAATTGAAATGTACCATCTCTCCTACACTAGTGTGCCATCTTACCTACCCTGTTAGGAGAGATGGCACAAATGTTGACATTTGAAACTTCCCTCGCAAGCTAAGTGATATATTGTTGTTCCTCTATTCTAGAGTGTGTGATCATTGTAGGTAATATAATTAACAAACTTCTGCAAAGGTGGTGGTTTTATTGTTGAAAATCAATGTTATTTGTTATTTTCTATGAATTGTGTGCCAACTCTCCTAGCTTTACCTTACACGAAACACTTTCAAATTCGCCTATAAATGAAATTTCATTGTAAATAGGCAACTAATCATTTTGACTTATTAAGTAAATATATTTTTTTTTTGCAGGCAGTGTGCTGGAATGTAACGAAACGCACTGGTTGGCAGCAAGCTGCCAAAAAATGAAGATGTTGCAACGAGCGGCAGTCAGAATGATAGTAGCTATCCCTCACCATGTGAGAGGGCAGCTTTATGATGATGCGATGCTCGCAAAAAGTATTACAAACTGTGTGACTGCTGCGAAAACTTGCACATAAAGACAAGGGGATCTGTCGGACAATGCGACCTCTACTCAATTACGTGGATTGGAGTTGAGACACCGAAAATACCCAGTGTGTTAAACCCATTCACTGTTTCTGGGATTATGGTTCCATCTACAAACATTTGGCGTTTTGTGATCTATTTTTATGAGCTAATACGCACGTTCAAACTTGAATACCTTGCAGCTGTGTGTGGCAGCTGGATCAAAAGTAATTCACGTAGCATAAAGAACATCGAAACTCTTCGGCACGCAATAGAATGCTGTTGTTGTACCACAATTGAATTTAAGGTGTACAAGTCACACATTAGACGCCCTGTTCAAAACTTTTGCTAAGAAAAAATAACCCAGGGCATGAAATGGACACACACGAGGGACAGACTGGTGTCGCAGATAAAGGATTTCAAGCATCTACGGCTATCGAAGAACCAAGTATAGAACATCCTTGAGGGCATTTTGTCACATGCGGAAACTGTGCTGACAGGCTGTAGCAATGAGCTTTTGAGGCTAATGGACTGCTGTGTCTTATATACAGAGGTGAAACAATCGGCATTGCTCGTGTATTCTTTTAGATACTTAATTACATTTTTTATTACCACAGTTCATAAATTTCACATTAATCATTCACATAAGTCCTACATTTTTTATTTATTACTGATTGAGACAGGAGTTAAATCTGAAGATCAACTTGCACACTGCAAGGTATTATTCGATACACATCTGTGTGTAAAATTCTATGTAATTATGATACAAAATTGGTTTGTTCTGCCTTATTGGAAACAGGTAGCTAACCCGGCAGGAGTGAATTCCTGAGGTATAATAAATAGGGAAACGATAATACAGCATTGGGCCTATTGTGAAGTATGATGGAGTATATGCCCTCAAAGATGAAGGTGGGAAATGTGTAATTGGACAATAATATCATAGTCATATGCAATTAAGTAACGAAATTTCGTATACAGGCTACTGGTGCAGGAATAGACAATTCCAAAAATTATGTTACAAAAAGAACATCCCTTCATACCTATTTAACTAGGGTTTGACAACACCTTTATGCTTAGAACTTAGTAACTCTTGACTTTAAGTGACCGGACATGACATGTAGGTGATCAGCATGTAAACATTAGTAAAAAAGGTCATCTTGCGAAACTGCAAATGTGAACCGTTTCTTCAGAAATCACTTGTATAGTTGGGAGGTGGTATTGTGGTGGACTGAGAAGTAGGCAGCCGGTAACATTTTCGGGTATTGCAGTACCTGTATACGGAAAATCTGATATTTAACGAGTATATGTTGAGAAGTTACCGCATCCAAGTGCCAGCATTGCTTTGGTTACCGTTTTATCAATTTTCAAAGTATGCTACTCGATCAAGACTAGTCATGCCGGAAATATGCGAACTAGTTGGCAAATCATTAAACACTTTGCGTAGCTGTAAGCTTAATGATGCACCACGTACCTTGTCAAATTTCATTCCCACAGTTAGTATATGTGTAGCCATAGTCACAAGCTTGTAATGCCCGATAACAGTGTGGTGCGTGGCAAAACAGTGCAAAGCTATTTAATTTCTGGACATAGCAGTATTTCTGAATGATGGACGCTTACAATCGTACTTTTTATTCAATTAACCGAGAACCGAAGAATAAGAAGACTGTGTTGTCAAGTAAACAGAAATGCACTCGTGTTTCGTGAGAAAAAAACTGGAACCTTGTTTTTTCACTCAACATCTGTATGCCAATAAACGCGCAGGAAAAAAAGGGCTTCCAGAATTTCTAACAATCGCAATTAGTTGAATTGCGTGGTTAAAAATTGCGGACACCTGTTAACAAACGGAAACCAAATAAAATGAAAACATAATGTACTGATGTATTTTTGTGGTGAGATTCGGCGAAGTGTAGAAATTGTGTACATGGTTAAAAATTACATCCCTACACTTGAAACACGTCAGCAGGTAATGCAAACCCGCATGAGTTTTCACGGGACAGATATCTGTGAAACAATTATTCAATGAAATTGGTTTGGTTCAATAAATGAAAAACCAAAGGCAATTATGTACACATGAAAACAAACGACATTTTCGCTTAAAAATTACTACAAAAATGGTTTGTGCATGTTACTTTAATATTTTGTGTAACGAAGGAATTTTCATACTTTTTCTATAAGTCGTAATAAAAAAATTAATACCTACCTACAGGCTTCTTGATTTTAGTTTTCCATGGTTTCCCAAATCACTCCAGGCGAATGCTGGGATGGATTCCTAAACAAAAGCCATTGCCAATTCCTTGCCCTTGCACTCTAAACTGTCCAGTTGTGTGTATCTATCTGCAATGATACTAACTGTTGACAACGGTGTTATGGCCCACTTAAAATATTGCTATAATTTAACATTCTCAACATACTTGGACTGGAATTTAAATGTATATAGATTACTTAGGGCGGTATAGGAAAGCTTAATACTGCTGCCTGAAGCACAGTAGTGCCGCATCTACACAGGCTAAACTGTACTCTGTGAATATCCTCTCACCTGTATGCCTGTCTTCTACTCAGGGCCAGGCGCACTTCCCTCCTGAGATGAGTAGTTGTATCGGTCGTACACAATGCGTTTGTGGTTTACACCACAGGCAACTAGTCACAGTGTGAATGATCGATTGGAGTAGTCGATGTTCATCTGGCATACTGTTAATAGTTGTGTAATGCATCCGAAGCGCGTTTTCGATATTTGAAAAGTTTCCTGTCGATGTTTGACACATGCACATTCATTCGCGTCAGTTCATCAGCGTTTGCGTAAAACAGGAACTGTATATGCAAGTTACCCCATTGTTAGCCGAACTCAATTGAGCATCGAGCACGATGTACTGGACTATGATGTTGCAAATTCGTATACCATCATCCAAGGAATTCATAATGTGCTCAACGAATCACAATCGACACTAAGTTACATTTTACGGCAAGACAGATTACATTCATTTCATTACCAGCCCTTGCAGGTACTTCCTTCTTATCGGCCTACTCGTTTGTAGTGTCGTGAGTGGTACCAAAACCAGATATCCATAGAGAGTGGTTGTGAACTCATACCAATCCACGTGCAACAGAGGAATATCACTTAAATCGTGGTTTTCTGTGAATTTTTGGGCGGAACTCACCGATGGGATACTAATTGGACAATACATCCTTCCCGCACGTTTTTTCTGGAGCTGCATATCGGCACTTCTTGGAAGACGACCTGCTACAACTACAGTATGTGTCAATAATTTAGGACCATTAGCAAAATACAAAATGTTAGTTCGCGTTCGTAAACTTTAGGCGCAATCGAATTTGTTATATTTTTATATTTTTTAGCTGTGTATAACACAGAATTCGAAGTTTACATTATTGAATTCGGATATTTACTTTTCGAGTTATGAATTTTGTAATGATAACAAAGCTCTTAAATTTTCTTAAATTACTTAGATTGAATAAATATGTAGACACATTTAATTTACAGATATTTTACTGCTGTATTTTTTTTTGTAATGATAACAAAGCTCTTAAATTTTCTTAAATTACTTAGATTGAAGAAATATGTAGACACATTTAATTTACAGATATTTTACTGCTAATTTTTTTTTACTATCTGCAGTAATACAGTTAAAAATAGAAAACATAACTGAAGACAGTAAAAATTACCAAACCACACTTTTACTTTTGTCAGTAGAATTCGCACTGTAAGGAAAATTAGTCATAATTATGCCAAAACTGAAACAGTTACTATTTTTAAACTAGTTGAGCTATTGAAGTGTGGTTTGCGGCACTAGTTATTTTTCCTTCCACGCAACAGATAGCATTGCATGTAAGTTACGGTACGTTGCATGTTCACCGAGTATTGCCAGTCATGTTGTGATATACAGTTTCTGTTGTATATTAATGTTATTGTTGAGTTTATGATGGGGGAAAAAAAGTGTATCGGAGAGTATAAAGTGGCAAATTATTGGTATGAGTAGGTGCAACAAAACTCAGCGAGAAATAGCAGCAAAGTTATGTGTTTCGACGACTTGTGTAATTAACACAATAAAAACATTTCAAACGTCAGGTGTAGTGGCAGAAAAACCACAAACAGGCCGGCCGGGGATAACGTCACGTCGTGAAGATCGATACATTGAAAAGTTAGCAAAACAGAACCGTAAGTCTAGTGCATTACAGATTAAACGTAACTTTTTGTCAAGTACCGGGCGTGTAATATCTCGGTAGACTGTTTTGCGACGGCTGAAATCACAAGGGTTATTTTCGTATGTACCTTTGAAAAAGCCTTTGCATTCAGCTCAATCTCGGAAGGTTCGCAGAAATTGGTGCCGCGGAAAACTGAATTGGGAAATGGAACACTGGTGTAAAGTTTTATTCAGTGACGAAGCGAGATTCCAACTTCACAGTTCCCATAAGGTTCGTGTCTGGCGCACACTAACAGAAAAATTCCTGCCAGCATGTTTGCAGTCAACAACACAAGGTGGTGGTGGCTCAGTGATGGTATGGGGATGCATCTCGGCCAAGGGGGTAGACATTTTACATCTAATTCCTTGTTCCACGGGCGTGACAGGGTACATCTCAACAATGAATGAAAACACGCTGCCGTCGGCCGATAAGCTTCATCATCGTTATTTTGTTTTCCAACAGGATAACGTTCCGTGCCATGCCATAAGTCACATGTAACTCAGCAGTGGTTTGAGTCTAAAGACATACCGGTAATGGAATGGCCACCAAGAAGTCCTGATCTTTCACCAATCTAAAACCTATGGAATATCATAGGCGATCGCCTGGAGATGTAATGTAATTTAATTAAATTTAATATCGTCTTTATTCATGGCGCAGTTAAGGCGTTATCGCCTTTTCTTCCACTGTACCAAGCCGAGCAATGTTCACGAGATTTGGAACAGCATTACAGACTCTGTCTCAATCTTGTTAGAAGCATGCCCAAGCGGATTCGCGCGTTCATCAAGGAAGCAGGAGGACCAATTGATTACTAACACCTGTTAATTTTGTACACTGCAGAAGTACAGTACGGTATGCGAGTACACATGTGTTGTACAGTACATAACTTACAAAGTTGGGAGAAGATTTTGTTTTGTTGCGGAATTTTTTTTTTTTTTTTTTTTGCGATTTTGTTTTTGAACAGGAAGATGTTTGTACAGTATTTCACATTTTAAAAATATTTATTAAACTATTTGAGACAATTTGCTAGGACATTCACAAACACACAGGAAATATCACAGTAATAATTATTTATTGAAGAATATTTTACTGTAGTTCAAATAAAATGTCAACATCATTAGCATTTTAAATAGGTATAACATTAATAACATTTAAACGCATTTTATTTAAATATTTTGTTATAATTTCTTCAGAGTTAAAAAAGGTTCTTACACAATGTTCTTGAAGTCTATTTTTTTTTTATTTCAGCCTTGTATTTTTGTTAAACTTCTGCCAACTGCGAATATTTCCTTAAATTTATGTACGGTCCTAAATTATTGACGCGCAATGTATTTGAAGATTTACCACTGAATGTAAGAGTCGACATGTTATACAAGTACGATGGTGTACCGTCTCATTGTAGTCGCACGGCAAGGCAAGACTTGGATTTGCTGTACCCTGGGCGACAAAGTGGCAATGGTGGGCCAGTGAGAAGCGCATGAAGATCACTGGACCTAACCTAGTCGACTTCTCTAATGGGGTCGCTTTGTTTATGCAACTGAAGTGGTCAATATAGACAACGTCTGGTGACGTATTCAAGATGCATGTCACTCTATAAAGGCAAATACCGGTATGTTAAATATGTGCACCAGTCTTACGAGGATCACATTTGAGCATTTTGGAGAAGATTGCATATTTATAGCATATGCTGTAAAACTACGCAATCTATTCATATTAAAAAAAATAACTAATATGTTATCGAAAATTATTTATTTTCAAGTAATACATTTCACATATGTACTATAAGAATGTGTGTCTCGTAGTGTACTGACACGTCAAGCACAACACTGTTGCCGGCTGACTACCTCCCAGGCAACCACAATACAACTTCCCAGCTTCAGACAATTTCTGAGGAAACTGTTCACATTAGCAGTTTTTCGCAAGGTGACCAATTTTACTAATGTTTACATGCTGATCACCTACAAGTCGTGTCCGGTCACTTCATGTCAAGGGTTGCAAAGTTGTAAGCATAAAGAGGTTGTCAACCCCTACTTAAAGTATGAAGGGATGATCATTTTGTAACATAATTTTTGCAGTCGTCTATCCCTACACCAGTATCCTGTAGGCCTATATGTAATTTTGTTGCTTAATTGCTTATGACCAAGATATTATTGTGCAATAACGCATTTCCCACCTTCACCTTTGAAGACGTATAACTCCGCCATGCATCACAACAGACCCAATGTTGTATTATTGTATCCCTATTTATTTGACCTCAGGAATTCACTCCTGCCAGGTTAGCAACTAATATAGACTCACCCTGTGCATGTCGAATGCAGTTAACTACAGACAGGTTTCAGTAAGGAAAGAAAATTAACTCGGAATGATGAAAATAATATACGGATGCGAGTAAAATTACTTCGTACTTAGCAGACTTTTGCATACAAACATTAAAACCAAGAATTTTAATGGACGTGTAATAGGCAATCAGTGTTGTCTTGCTTTTACCTTATTAAGAAAACTGTGAATTGTGAGAATAATACTGGTAAATAAGTTTAACTTTTAAAATATTTATACACAAATGTTCCAGCACATATTTTTTTAAATAATAATCTAATTCAAATTGTGTTACTGCAAAAACAACCATGATAGAAGATTTCCCTACTTGCAAAATTACTGTTTTTGTATTGTGGGGTTTATACAGAAAACAGCAAGTTAGTGACTTGAGGTGTTTTTACACACAAAAGAGAGTTTTCATCACAAGCCATGAGGCGGATCATGGTCAGAAACAGGACATATCTTTGAAAACAAAATTTGTATACTTACCTGTTGGCGAACTTGGAAACCGCACAAAAAAAAGCAACTAGGATTTCTGGCTACTATATCATTCTCCCTACTTTCTCTGTGGACACAAATAAATAAGTGAAATGTTAATGTTAGTATGCTGTGACTGCACTGCATTTTGTTTATTATAGTTCTTTGTGGTTAATTATGGAAGGAAATTCAGATTATTCTGTTATTAGACCTTCACCACCCCTCGCTAAAAATAAAATGAAATATAAACGTCATGTAGTAAAGGAGGCAAGAGTAAAAGGTTTGCCATACGTGAACTACAAAGAAACACACGTTACAGATAGGAAACCTGGAGAAGATTGCAAGTAAATATTGCGTTTACTAGTAAATTCTGTGTTGTACAATGTTCTGTTAAAATATAGCAATAACAATGTCAAATGTTATTTTTAAAAGGAGTGTTATTCATAACAATAATATAATATAACCTTGTTAACTGGATACTAATGCCTTGCATCAGGGTTGAATGTGGAGTTCATTGTTGAACTACAAACGATCAAATGTGATGTGTATATTATTTCAGGTGTCGGAGGCAGTGTTGCAAAAATGTTTCTGAGGAATTAGCAAACTGAGATTTTCTCAAAATTCGCCGACTTGGACACTAAAAATGAGCAAGATGCATACCTAATCAACCTCATTGCGATAGAGCCAGTAAAGCAGCGTCGCCCTAGGATGGATGATACAGATTCATCAAAACCTTCTAGAGGCGCATCGTTCAGTTATCATGTATATACATCTTCAGGATCCACCCAAGTTTGTAAGAAAGGTTTCGTACATATGCATGGAGTTACAAACGACCGGGTACGTAGATTGTGTTCCTTACTTGTGAAAGGTGAATCACCAAAGGATATGAGGGGAAAGGGTAGTTCAGCTAATGCAATCAGTGACCATGTTGTACAATGTGTAAGGGAACACATTTCCTCATTTCCTAATAAAACGTCACATTACAGCAATAAGGACTACAGCTACTTGAGCGAAAGGCTTAACCTAAAAATAATGCATGACCTTTTCATACAAACATATCCAGACCTCAATGTTAAGTATGGTTTCTATAGAAAAAAAATTTTAGGAACGTTTCAACTTAAAATTTGGTCGTCCTCAGGTGGATACCTGTAGCGCCTGTGAGGAACTGTCCATTAAAGTAAAGAATAAATTTCTGAATTTGAAAGCACGGCAAGTAGCAGTAGCAGAAAAGGCAATACACTTGAGGCGAACTAAGAAATTCTATAGCAAGATGAAAGACATAGAGAAAAAGACACAAGAGGATGAGGAAGTGTGTGGCATTGTAATAGATTTCATGCAAAACGTACATTTGCCTGTAATTCCAGTGCAAGAAACGTTTTACTTACGACAACTCAATGTTAGTGTTTTCTGCATTCATAACCTGAAGAAAGGATCTGATGTTGTCTTTTACGTATATCATGAAGGTATAGCTGGAAAAGGACCTAATGATGTGTGTAGTATGTTAAAGCATTACATTGACGACTACATTCCAAATAATGTAAAACATCTCCATGTATTTTCGGATGGGTGCTCGGCGCAAAACAGAAATAACTGTATTGTAAGGATGTTTTTAGCATTAGTAGACTTAAAAAGGTACAGTGAATCAGTACTTTCCTATGCGTGGCCATTCCTTTTTGCCCTGCGATAGAGACTTCGGTGTTATCAAAAGAAAACTAAAACGTGTTGACAGAATTTATACCATTAGAGAGTACGTAGAGCTTATTTGCTCCTTAAGTGCACAGGGAAAATTCATTGTTGTAGCTCCTGATTCTTCTCTCATGTTAGATTTTAAGCAATGGTGGCCTCAGTTTTACAAAGCTACCTGTTTGTCAAATGAAAGTTTGAAAAAAGAGATTCCAAGAGAAAACAAGGTAAGTTTTAAAGTCACAAATTTCAGACATTACACATATACATGTAAACACCCTGGAATGCTTGTTGCCAGAGAGTTCATTGATGGTCTGGTAGATCACACATTTTCGTTGCGGACTGGAAAGTTACAGTTGTGTCTCCCCAAAATAAAGGCATACCCATTGGGCTGTAAACACATTCAGAAGAAAAAGCTATAAGATATTCTGAAACTGAAGCAATACATCCCGCATGAAGAAACTATACAGCAGTTTTATTCAGTACTTTTTGTATGGCCAACTACAGAAACAAACATGGAAGGAGATGCATAAAGAACTACAGATATTGCAGTAGGAACATTTGAACAAACTAGACATATGAAAGAGTTAATCTCATAAACCTGTTGCAATATTCCAGCATCTTTGCAAAGACATAATTTAGTTTTTAATATAGTAGCAGTGTGTCAACATGAACAGTTATTGTGTGTATTTTCCCACATTGAATTACATGAAATGTTTATATTATAACAATTTAAACTTAAGCAAGGGTTATTGTTTATTAAAACTGTTGTGGCAATATTTCAGTATATAACAGACGAGATTGTTTAGTTTTAACTGTAGAAAAAGTGTGTTAATATCTACGGGGACTTGTCATTATTATCCAAGATTGATTTATGTAAAATGTATATAATAATTTAAATTTAATTGAGGCTTATTACTTATTAAACATGTTGTAACAATATTTCTGTGCATATACAAAGATGATTGTTTGTTTTAAATGTACTAGCAGTGTGAAAAAGTGAACAGAGACTTCTAGTCCAGTCAAAATAGCATTTAACCTAGAACTAATTGTAATATAATTTCTGTTAACGGTTTCTTACTGAAAAAGACCTGATAAAAATGATGGAGAAGAGTCTACCACTCTACGGGCGCGCAATAATCCAATATGGCCACCATTCCAATATCGCTGCCATCTGTAATACACTCGTTGACAGTTTTGCCTCTACACAATTTGTTATTTTGTATATCCTTATATAAGGTCTATTTAATCTTTCCTAAATTGAATTACCTTTCTAACGCCATATAAAACTTCACTGTACGATGATTCAGTCACAATCTGTACACAAATACATCTTAAAGTTGGAAAAATTATGACCCTCCTTAACATTGTTTTCATTATGTATCTTATTTTTTTAGGTTATGGAGGACGAATAGAAGCTGGCCGACTTACTTCAAACTAT